>JAOTQH010254378.1:0-11668 GCA_025631255.1 Cornus kousa | reverse complement strand
ACGCCCACAATCCCTTGGGACGATCCCTACTCACCCTAACTATATTTATATAGTGAAAGGTAGTAGTGACAATTATAAATGTAAAACTTTTGGCCCTCTCCTCAATCACACTTCTTAAGCTTGTGGTGTGGCGACACACTAACGTAGGATTCTCTTTATGTTTTAGTTTCGGATATATTATGTTTAATTTCAGTTGTTTCAGCTGAGTTTATCATGAGGGGTCCACTAGATGGATTCTCGAGTTGTAATGGTATTAAATGTTTTGGATATTTCATTTTGAGGATTCATTATTTAGTTTTCTTTTCTGCTATTTTATTTATTCTTAGTAATTTCTTTTGTAATCAAATGTTTATATATATACTTAATTGTTTGGTATCCCCCAGATCTTTGCTCGGACTTGATCACCCGTGGCTCTAGAATTTAGGGGTATCGCATGTTGCCTTGCAACCTTCAAGGGCTATTTTCATGGTTGAGTTCATCTTTTTGCTCCTTTCTTCCTCTTTTCTTGCTCTAAAAACCCTAATCTAGAGAGAGAAAACTATGTCTGAACTATGTAAAAGCTAGTTAAAAGTTGGAACAAAACTTGGAACAAAAAGTGGAACTCTATACAATTGGTTCAATTTGATATAAATATAAGCCCCTTTGTGTAGGCAACAAGTTAGAAAATAGCCATTTCATTGGTCTAATCCCGCAGCCAAAAGTTAGAAGGAATTCGGGTGCGCTCGGGAATTAAACAACTTATTGCCAGCAGGATTTCGATTGAGTGAAAGGGTCTTTGATCGATCGTGAATGACGTGGCATGCTTATCTTGACAACTGGCAATCTTATCTGCTTAGCTGGCGCTGACGTGGCACTGCGATTGATCATGAAAGGCTTCAATCGATCGAGAACTTGGTCGAACGATGAGGTAATAGTCTTATCCCTTTGCTGACGTGGCTTTGAAGGATCACCAACCTTCGATCGATCGTGGATGGGTCTTCGATCGATCGAGACTGCTTCATGGCAAATTTTTACACTTTTTTTGGATTTTCTTTTTGACTCCAAAAAGGGCTTAATATGCTGTTTTTTTGCCCATTTGAACCTTCTTGACTTGAAATAGACAAAAACAAGAATTATGACTAAAACGAGAAAGTAAGATAGATAAATGGACTAAAATACCTTAATTTAGGTACTAAAATTTGTAACATTTGAGCACTTATTAGCTGATGGCCCTTGTTTCAGATATTAAATCGATAAGAACAAATACTACACTTAATCTTAGCCAAAAGGCCGAGAAAGGTATGAGTAATAATTCTTTAGGTCTATATTTTTATAAGAGGCTTCCATGTAATCCTTTATAACTCAAAACTGATGTAGGACAAGTTAAATAATTACCTATTTTATTTTAAAAAGTAACTTTTAACTTAATTAAACTGTTACCTATTCAATTTTAATTGGTAATTTATTTTATTATTTGATAAATTGTTTTATTAAAATTCATTTTATTTAGAGAAACTCTTTTATTTTAATTCATTTTATATCAATTAATAAATAATTTTTTATTATTTGGTAAATTATTATTTTATTTATAGAAACTCTTTTATTTTAATTCATTTTATATCAATTAATAAATATTTTTTTATATTTTTTATTATTTGGTAAATTATTTTAATAAATAATTACCTATTTTATTTTAATAGGTAAATTTAGTTCAATATCACGCTTACATGGCCGGTGGCCCTTGTATCATATATTAAACCGATAAGAACATATATTAGACTTGATTTTAGCCAAAAGGCCGAGAAAGGTATGATTAATATTTCTTTAGGTTTATATTTTTATAAGAGTCTTCCATGTAATTATTTATAACTCAAAACCAATGTGGGACAAGAAAAATGTTTGGTAAATTATTTTATTAAATAATTATCTATTTTATTTTAATAAATAACTTTTAACTTAATTAAACAATTACCTATTTGATTTTATTTGGTAAATTATTTTATTATTTGACAAATTATTTTAAGTGATTGAATTTATGTCAATTAAATTTTATAATTAATAAATAAATAGTATAGAAAGTGGTGATTGATTTTATATCAATTAATTTTTTTATAATTAATAAATAAATACGGAAAGACTGAAACTCTTTGCACATTTAATTATAGTATATCTATCAAATTGAAATTTACCTTTCCAAAAAAATAAAACGAAAAAAGAAAAAGGCAGGTTACAATATCATCTATATCCATGAACCATGCTTGATAATTTTACTTTTCTAAGTACGTGTAACAATATCATCCATATTGCTTTTATTGCATAACTTAAAGTTATGAATAAAATGATAGGGCAACCGAATCTCAGACCTCATATCTTCATCGAATTTGACATGGGTTGGCTACGTAGATTCTTTTCATTCTTTAACCATCTTAACAAAATACATCAAATGATAAAATTGAATGAGACATAAATTGTTTGGAAAGAGAAGTACAAAGAAGGTGTTTTCTGTTCTTATCATAACCTTCATTGTTGTGGGTTATATATATATACAAAATTATATTTATGAAAGTTCTCCATCTCCATGCAACTTGGACAATCTTGAAACTCTAATTTGATCCCCTTTCTTTCTGTTTAATTTTTTTATTTTAATTTGTACAATTTTAATTTTGAATTAGCAGTTTACAATTTGACTCCCAAAACCACACGATTAATATTTTCAGAGAGAGATATGAGTAAATTTTTAGAGAGATAAAAGGTAATTTCAAAGAGATGGAGCGTAGGAAAATTAAACACAAATCCTAGAGGGAGAGAAAGTAAGAGAAATGAGACAGATGTTAATTTTAAAGAGAGAGAAAAGTTAAAGAGAATTTTATAGAGAGATGAAGAAGAGAGAATTTCAAACCCAAATCGTAGAGAGAGAAGATGAAGAGAATTTCAGAGAGTAGAGAGAGAAAGTGAAGATAATTTTAGACCTAATTCTTAGAGATAAAATGAAGAGAATGACAAATAGAGAGAGATTGGTAAACTTAGGGAGAAAAAATTAATAAAAATTTTAGAGAGAGATATTTAATATTGAGCCTTTTACCACTCGGACAACACTTCCGAACCTAACTAGTTTGGCAATAACTTAAAGTTATCACCTATCACGTTTTTTTTTTTTTTTTTTTTTTTTTTTTTTTTTTTTTTTTTTTTTTTTTTCTGAAAGGTCAATTTAAATTTTATAAAATAAAACATAATTACAGGCTAGTAAGCAGTTAGCCTAAGCTAACTATAAATACGCCCAACCCAAAGCCCAAGAAAATAGATCCAATAAAGGAGTTCAAATATATGGTCGTTCCAGCCTACAGAGCTCCAGTGAACATGGCGATGAAGCCTCCATTCCTCAATCCTAGTCCCTATAATCTGGTGGTTCTGCTGGTGGACGAACAAATAGACTCAGGGAGTTCCCATTCAGACACAATTCTTCTAGCATTATGTGAATCAGAGATTGAGGATGAGAACAATTTGGTTCTGGCAGCTTCCAAGGTGAGATGCATGATTGGGTTGGCATATCGAGATGGATTTCTTCGATACCCCTCGATTCTTGAGCCACGGGTGATCAAATCTGAGCACAGATCCAAGGGATATCAAACAATTAAAGTATTTAATCGAACACGGAATACAAAATGAAGTAAGAATAAATAAATAAATAAGTGGAAAGAAACTAAATAATTAATCCTTGAATTAATAAATAAATAATCCTTTAAATGAAAAATCCAAAACCTTCGATATCATTACAACTCGAGAATCTATATAGTGGACCCCTAATAATATCTCAACTAAAATAACTGAAATGAAATATAATTTGAAACTAAAACATAAAGAGAATCTATACGTAGAATCGGAAGAATGATGTGAACTGTCTCTGCTCAGCACGAACAATCTCTATATCTGAAATTGACAAACACCTGAAAAAATAATAGTGTGTCAGGCCCATGAACAAGTTTTTTCTACGACAACCCAAACAGAGACCGGAGAAACTACACATTTATAGGTAACCCATGCAATAAGTAAATAGTCCATAAATACATATACGCATTGTTGCCTAAAAATGGACTCTAGAGGGGGGTGAATAGAGTCCTTGTCTAATAATGGTAGATTTAAAATTTATAGAAATGGAATTTTAGCAAGCTAGTTAACACAAATATGCAATTTCATATAGGCAGAATTATAATAAAAAAATCAGTAAATTGCAGCAAATATAAATTGAAATGCAAAGAGAAGAGATAGAGAAATTGCAAACATAGACACCGCGATTTTAGCAAGGTTCGGAAACTCCTACTCCTCGGCTCAAGACCCCTCTTGAGACTTCCCAATCTACTATGGCTTCTCTTTACGGGTGGAGAGCAAACCTTGTAGTGAAACAACTCACTTGCTTCTTCTTACTAAGAGACTTCCTCTCTTAGTCTTCCTTTAGGCCAAACCAGCCCTTACTACAGCTTTGCTAAGAGAACTCCCTCTGTTAGGCTTACAATAGATTTATTGGAAATATAGAAGTGTTACAAATCTCCCTCTCTCTGATTTATAGATTATAACTCACTCTAGATAATCAATGAATACAAGTGAAGCTCTCTCTCTAAGTGTGATGAATATGAGAGGATGAAAAACAAAATAGCAGCTCTGTATCAATGTGAATATCTTAGAACAAAAGCTCTGAATGATGGTCTAAAACATGCTCAATAAATTCGCAGCTTCTCTCTTTATGTTTGACTATGCAAGTTTGTATATTAGAGGTTGAATGATTGTTCAGAACATGAGCTCTATGAAAGAGTAATACCAGAACAAAAGCTCTGTAGAATGGTAGAGCAAAAGCTCTCTTGGATGCACAAAAATGGCTCTCACAGCTTTGTCTTTTGAGGCTTAAGCACACCATTTGCAGACAACATAACTTGGCATATATAGACATCTTACTTGGTTAATAGCCGTTGTAAACCCTCCTCAAGATTAAGAAATATCAGTGTTGCATTTGGCAGAGAAGTTTATTTTTGACAGAGAAGCCATGTTTGACAGAGGTGCTTTGTTCATTGGGTCGAGCTCAGATTTGGAGTCATTATATGGCTCTTTTATGGATAATATAGCTGTTGACCTCAAGACAAGAACGTTGAAACAGCTAGAAGATAGTCAACATGTCAGTATATGCATGGGTAAGAAACTGCAAAAGCATAAAGTGAAGCACGGGTTGAAATATGGAGGATTTCAAAGCCAGATCTGTTTGGCCATTAACTAAGTCGTCTTAGTTGAGAACTGAGTCAGCTCAGTTCAAGAGTGAGACGGCTTGGTTAGTGATAGAGACGGCTGAGTTGAGTAGTTTCAAGATTTTGAAAGTGATGGAGCCTCGTCCTAATTCAGTCGGCTGAGTTGAGAAGAAAGGCGGCTGAGTTGTATTTTGATTTTGATGAGTCTCGACTTAACTGAGGCGGCTGAATTCCAAACTGAGTCGGCTGAGTTGAAGACTGAATCGGCTGAGTTGAAGACTGAGTCGGCTGAGTTGAAGATTGAGTCGGCTGAGTTGCAATTATACCAGAAAATGAAACTGTTCAGTGCTATACTTCTGGCTTCTGTACAGGAGTTCTTCACACAGCTTATTTCCATTGAAAACATTTAAGTTTACAATGTAAATAAGGAAGTATCTCCTATTTGGATTTAATAAAAAATACTAGAAAATTGAAATCCAACTAAATCAAAATGTAGAAATTTAATTTTAGTACAAATTTGGATTTTCAACAGTTTTGGTAAAATTGAATCCTTATGTAGACCAATGTAGACTTGGCCATAAAATTCCATAAAATCAGTTTTGGCTAATTGAAGTATAAATATTTATTACCAGAAAAAATTATTTTGAAATAATCATTATTTTAAAAATTCATTTTTCATACTTAGCCAAAAACACAGTTTTTCATGATGCGCATTCTGGGGTACTAATGTCCGTTACCAACTCATGGTAATGAAGGCTTCTCGTGCCTTAATTATTGATCAATATAAATTATATGATTGATGTGCATGGTTTTAGCATTTCTAGCACAAGTGATGAGTTCTTTCATAGCTTATGCAAGCTTGAACTAACTCACTCTTTAGCAATGACTTCATGTGCAATTATATATGAATGAAGTGCATAGTCTATTGCTAATGGATATAGGAGCATATGAATGATGATATGATATGCACGGTCCTATAGAGATGAGCTTCAAATGGATTCATAAATAATTTGACATTGAATTCTAAACACTCACCATCCTATCGACCCCTTTTCTTTAAGCTTTGTCCATGATCGTGTAGGCTTTTAGGTAGACTTGCTTTTTTCCTTTCTTTGAGTTACTTTCTTGGTCGTTGTAGTCTAAGTTATCTTTGGATGGACATTGCATTTGTTTCTTTGAAACTTTTTATCTTCTTTATATTTCATAGATGCGATCTTAAATAATGGAATACTTGGAATAGACTTTATGATCTTTATTGAGGTCATCATTTGAATGTAAATAATCTATAACACTCAATGTAAACATTCGTCCTTAAACACCATTAATGGTTTGTTATCATCAAAACCTCTAGATTGTCCATGGATGGAATCCTTAAGGTCAACAAATTCTGTCTTAAATGATGATTAAGTCACCATAAAATGAAAATTTTTAACAAAATATTGTCTAACACAATATGGGGAAAAAAATTACAGTCATCTAATTGAAGATATTACCCATATCATAACAAAGGTTTATGAAATAGTAGCTAGATGTATTGATGTGTTTATTTCAGGCACTTATCCCTAAAATAAGCTAAATCAACCAAATAAGAGTTTAATGGAAGTAATTCTAAGATTAAAGAAAGCAAGGAGCAAAGTGGAGAAAGAAAAGAGCAAAAAGGTAACAGGATTTTCGATCGATCCAACTCAAGGTTCAATCGATCGAACTTTGATCGATCTCAGCACTTCTTGATAGATCCAAATCTTGGACCTAGAAACAGAAAGCCAAAAGTTTGATCGATCCAACTTTATCTTCGATCGATCGAACCCCTTTGTCCTTATTCAAATGATTGATCTTATCCTCTCGTACCACCCCATTCCCACTTTTGTCCTATTCCCCAAAATATCTACAAAAATATCTCATATTTGCTTTTTCCCAAAAAACTAAACCAGTTGGATCAATCCAGCTTCATTTCGATCGATCCAAGCCAGTTTCGATCGATCCAGGTTCAGGTTTGATCAATCGAACTTTCCTCCAGCACAAAAAGTTAAAAAGCCACCCCATTCATTCTATTCTCTCTCCAATCATTGGGGAATATTCTTTGCACGACCCCAGCTCATTTTGTGTCTCATTTGACCTACCTATATAAGGAATATGACACACTTTTCGAGGAGGACTCCCAACATACAACAATTTGAGAAGGAGGCTAATTCTTAGTGAAGAAGGAAAGAGGAAGAAGCTACAGACACACCAACAGGCCTGTGGTCTAGCGGTACCAGGCTCCTACTTCCCAAAGGGAGGTCAGTAGTTCGAACCTCAGTGAAGGCAGTGTATGTTAGTTTCCCAACTAGGAAAAAAATAAAAATAAAAAAAAAAAGAAAAAAGAAAAATAAGCTAAAGACACCATTGGAGAGGTTTTCACCAATAAGGAGCAGCTTACATCTATGGAGTTAGCCCTTGAGGGTTGGAGCTACATCACCATGAGTGGCTAGACATCCTTTTGGGGCTAGAGTTAGCCCCAAGTATGCTTTCCTTATCTTGATTCTTGTGTATTTTTGAGGGATTAGTGTTGTAATACATATTTTGACTCTTGATATATATAGATCTTGATTATTCATTGGTTTATATGGTTTAATGCTTTCAATTGATCATTTCCCTCTATCCATATGTCAATGTACGCTAGAGTAGATGTTCATGTACTTGTCTCTAGATTTAGTATTATTGATGCATGTCTATGTGTATTGATGCCTTTAATCTAGAGATTATCAAAATATGAAGTGCTTAATAGAATGTTCTTATGATTCTCTTGACGGTTCATACTTATTTCTTGATGGTTTATGCCTCTCTTTAGTTTAAATTCATGCTTGTAGTGTAATTGTAGGTGTAGTGTAGTATAGTTGTTAGATGGGAGGACAATCCATGCTTGTTGTTTGATGTTCCACACTTTTGAATGCAAGTAGCATATGTTTCTAGTTATGTGGTGTATTTGGAATTATGAGCTTAATGAAGTATTAATGACTTGTTTTTATCTGTTGTACCTTTCACATGTATTTAGACAATATATGATTCATTGAGTGATATGTTTTGTCTTTCACATGATGTTTAAACAATACATGCTTAATTGGTCATTTATCAAATTGCTTAATTGGGTTGAGAGCTTAATGAAAGGTTTTATGATTTGATTTGATAATTTGTTCTCTTCACATGTTGTTTAGACAATATATACTTACCTAGTTTGATTTATTGTGCCTTTCACATGTTGTTGAGATATTATACACTTATTGAGTCACCTTTGCTAATTGAATTAATCTAATACACACACACACATCAATGTTGCAACACACTCATTTCTCTCATTATTCACTTGTTAATGGTATAGAAATGTATTACTTGGTGGTGATCTCTACACCCCAAGACCGACCTCTCCTATTTATTCTTTATCATATTCTATTATTCTTAATTAGTGTGCATTCAATTTAGTTTAATCAACCAACCAACAATTTGTGTGATCATTCGACCTACTAGCCCTAGTTACTACAATTCCACAATTCGATACACCCTCAATCCCTTGGGACGATCCCTACTCACCCTAGCTATATTTTTTTTTAGTGAAAGGTAGTAGTGGCAAATTATAAATGTAAAACTTTTGGCCCTCACCTTAATGCACACTCTCTCATAAGCTTGATGGTTTGGTGCGGCGACACAACCACGACCCAACAGAGAGATCATCCGAATTTTTCGTGGAGGCAACAAGCCCCATAAAATTCACAATTTCAAAATTAAGGGCATCAAAATCAGCCCTCTTCTCAATTTTAAAATAGGCAATTTCTAGCTTCTTCCAGCTACTGTCCTCCTTACAATCCAAATGTCTCCACTCAACCCCCTATGTTTCCAACTGATGAAATCATGGCTGTAAACAAGCAAATGATGGAATATTTGAATAAGCAAATGATGGATTCCAACAAGCAACTCTTGACATCTTTGTAGCTCACTCTCCAAATGGTTCATTCTTATACTGAGTCCATAGCTAAACTTGAGAATCAAGTAGGTCAAATAGCTAACTCCATGAACCAATTGCTCCAAAAGGACAAGGGTAAGCTTCCCGCTTAACTATTTGAGAATCCTTGAGGGATGCATGTGATTGACAAAACCCCTTCTTCGAGTGGGCCGAGTCATTAACATGTTCAAGCAATCACCACCCTTAGGAGCGGTCGAGTTGTTGACAACAAGGTTGATGGATATAAGGATGACAAAAATTCTCCTTCGGAAAATCCAAATTCTAGCTCATAAAATCCAAATTCCACTCATGAAAATCCCAAGCTTGTCACCCCAAATGTGGAAACTTCTTACGAGCCTAAGGCTCATTTCCTCAACGTCTCCAAGAGTCGACACATTTTGGGAATAAGAATTGTAAAATTCAAGACATGTGGGAAGTTTTCAAGCAAGTAAAGATCAACTTGCCTCTTTTGGATGCTATCAAGCAAATCCCTCCCTATGCAAAATTTCTTAAAGATTTGTGCACTCAAAAGCGTACTTTAAAAAATCATTTACCAAAGAAAGTAAGATTAACTGAGAATGTTAGTGCTATCATTCAGCACAGCACTCCTCCAAAGTATAAGGATCTGGGTGCCCTAACAATCTCGTGTGACATTGGTGACAACAAGATTGAAAGGGCCCTCCTTGACTTAGGAGCTAGTGTGAATTTAATTCCATACTCGGTTTACTTACAACTTGGGTTAGGAGATCTTAAGCCAATTTTCGTGGTTTTGTAACTTGCTGATAGATCGGTCAAGTATCCACGAGGCATTCTTAAAGATGTCATAATCAAAGTGGACAAATTCTACTTCCAGGTAGATTTTGTAGTTCTTAACACGGAACCAGTTCATGATCCAAAAAAGCATATTCCCGTGATCCTTGGTAGGCCATTCTTAGCTACGGCTAATGTTTTCATTAATTACCGAATCGAGGTGATGGATATTGCCTTTGGAAATATGCAAGTCAAACTCCACATCATCCATGCTATTCAATATACTTCCAATGAGGATGATTGTTTCCTAATTGATGTTGTTAATGAAGTAGTTGAAGAATCTCTCCCCTTCATTCTAAGCAAAGATCCTCTTGAAATGTGCTTGTCTCATTTCGATTTCTCAACTTTGACATTAATCAATCCATCCAAGAAGTCAATTCGTTCCTTGATGTTGGTGCTATCATGGATACTCCTCCTTGGAAAATTCCAAAAGAACCACTTCTTTAACTCTACACTACTCCTCCAGTTACATCCTTAAAGTCTCCTCCATAACTTGAGCTAAAGCCGCTCCCGGCTCACCTCAAGTATGTGTTTCTTGGTGCAAATCAAACTCTTCTGATCATCATTGCATCGGACCTTCTTAAGGACCAAGAATCAGCCTTTTACAGGTACTTCAAGAGCATAAAGAAGCTATTGGCTGGGCAGTGGCTGATTTGAAAAGAATCGACCCCTCTATTTGTATGCATCGCATTCATATAGAGGATGATGCGAAGCCTACTATAGAGGTCCAGCGCCGGTTGAATCCTAACATGAAGGAAGTGGTCATGAAAGAAGTGATCAAATTATTAGATACGAGAATCATCTACCCCATCTCCGATAGCAAGTGGGTGAGCCCCACACAAGTTGTTCCGAAAAAATTCGGTCTCACCATTGTTGAAAATTCAACGGCTGAGCTCGTACCACAACGGACCACCACCGGGTGGTGGGTGTGCATTGACTACTAGAAACTCAATTCTACCACTAGGAAGGATCATTTTCCACTCCCATTCATTGATCAAATCCTAAAAAGGCTAGCCGGCCAAAGCTATTATTGTTTTCTTAACGGTTATTCTGACTATAACCAAGTGGCAATCGCCCCCCAAGATCAAGAGAAAACAATTTTCACATGTCCCTTTGGAACTTTTGCCTATAAACGCATGGCATTTGGGCTATGCAATGCACCAGCAACATTTCAAAGGTGCATGATGTCCATATTTTTTGATATGGTTGAAAAGTTCTTGGAAGTTTTCATAGACGATTTTTTCTTCTTTGGCTCCTCCTTCGATTCATGTCTCCACAATCTATCCCTTGTACTTAAAAGATGCAAGGAGACAAATCTAGTTCTAAGTTAGGAAAAGAGTCACTTCATGGTCTAAGAAGGCATTGTTCTAGGACATGTCATTTTAAAAAGGGGAATTGAGGTTGACAAAGCCAAAGTGGAGTTAATTTCTAATCTTCCTCCTCCAAATTCAGTCCGTTAAATCCGTTCCTTCCTTGGACATATCGGTTTCTATCGTCGTTTCATCAAAGATTTTAGCAAAATCTCTCAGCCCTTGTATAATCTTCTTGCCAAGGATGTTCCATTCAATTTTGATGAAGCTTGCTTAGAAGCTTTTATAAAACTTTGCACTCTTCTCTCATCCGCCCCAATCATGAAACCACCTAATTGGTCTCTTCCATTTGAGATCATGTA
>JAOTQH010254368.1:0-11669 GCA_025631255.1 Cornus kousa | reverse complement strand
CTGGTATGCTTGGGTGTCGACCCGCTTCCACTCCTATGGACCCTAATCTCAAACTCTATGTTGAGTCGAGGGAATTACTTCCAGATCCGTCCGTGTATCAACTTTTGGTAGGTCGTCTTATCTACTTGACTAATACAAAGCCCGATTTGACATTTGTTATTAATGTGGTTAGTCAATTCATGCATGCCCCTCGCTCAGCTCATATGGATGCAGTCTATCATATTTTGAGGTATCTTAAGTCATGCCCGACCTTAGTTTGTTCTATGCCTCAGGAAATCAGTCTAGACTCTCATGTTTTACTAATGCAGATTATGCTGAATGTAAAACGTTATTTTCTATGGTAATCATCTCAAATCATGGAAAAGTAAGAAGCAAGCTGTTGTCTCCAGATCCTCTGCTGAAGTTGAATACCGAGCTATGGCTCAAGGTACTTGTAAGCTCCTTCGGCTTCAATCAATTTTGGGAGAATTGGGTCTTGTAGAGAAAGGTTCTTCAAGGTTGTTTTGTGACAATAAATCAGCGATTATGCTTGCTTTCGATTATGTCTTACATGAAAGGTCAAAACATATTGAGGTAAACATTCACTTTATTCGAGAGAAAGTTCGTTCAGGTATTATTCATCCTATTTTTGTTTCCTCTTCAGAACAATCTGCAGATGTGTTCACAAAGTCTGTTGGGGCTTCTCTTTTCCGATCTTCCATAGTCAAGCTGAGTTTGGTCTTGCTCCAGCTTGAGGGGGAGTGTTAGAAATCATATCTATAAGTTGACTCAATGATTGTGACAAATTTATTGGGTCTTCATTATAGGCTAATGTTTAAAGATTTTATTTTTATTCTGATTTTATTTTATTCTCTCTCCATATTTATAATTGTCCTTTTATATACAGTGGCAGTAAGGCTCTCAAATTGAGTACCCAAGTTTACCAAATTACTTTTGTTTACTTCTTCTTCTCTTTTTTTCTTTTTTCTTTTTTCTTTTTTTTCTTTTTTTGGAACTCATGCGAGTAATGTTTCAACTTTGAGTCATTAAAGAAATGACACAAATGAATCAATAGTATCCGAATTAACCGTCTCACACACCATAATTTTCATTATTATTTTTCATTTATTTATCTGATTTTGTTTCAATTCCATACCTCACCATACTTAATTTATATATGAAAATAAGAAGAGAACAAGGAATCAAAAATTCCCATGACTTAACCGTTTTCTCTCTGGTTCAGAAAATGATAACTAGTTTTTGTATTTTAAAGATCTAAAAGATAAAAAAATAATACAAGAATCTATAGAATAATGAATCTTACTTGGGAACTCAAGTGAACTATGATTTATGAGAAAATTTTACATCAACTTCTTAAAACAAGAGAGAGAGAGAGAGAGAGAGAGAGAGAGAGAGAGAGAGAGAGAGAGAAGTGAATCTTACTTGGGCCCAGCATTTTTAATCTTTAGATGCAACAAGTTCTAAGCATAGTAAGAAAAATAAAATAAAATTCAGCTAAGATAATTTATAGAATTCTAAGGACAAAATAAGAATTTTTTTTAATAGAATTCTAAATACCAAAAATTAATGTAGGAGCAGGAGTAAAAAAAAGGAAGTATGGTTATAAATAGCAGCAAGATATTTGTAAAGTGAAAATCATACCTATTGCACAATAACATAACTAAAGTTAGATCTATCCTCTTCAGAATGTGTCTCGAAACTAATTAAATAACATAGCATCGTTCATAAGTGAAAACACTTGTTAATACATAGTATATATTAAACTTGAAGAATCTTAGTAGAGTGCAACTAATTATAACCAACTCTGGATTTGTTTCATTACATTGTACCAAGTTGCATAACATATAAAAATGTAACTTTGGTTTTCAAATGCATGGATCTGGTTGAATACATTGTTTTTATGTTAGGTGCGTTTCAGAATGGGTTTAATTAAATGTTGGTTAGCTAATGGTACTGAGGCGAACTTAAATATATGAACTAGTTACTTACCGATATATATATATTCCCCAGCATTTGGTAGACAAATACCTTTTTACAATATTTTATACCTGAATACAGTGAATAATGTGTTGTGCATGCTATTTTTTGTTGTTACGATTATTGCAGAGATAAATATTATGTTGATACTTGCATGTGACAGTTGTTGAAGAATGACTTGACTCAAAAATTAAAAAAGAGAAATCTAATCGTTGAAGAAATGGGAATATAACGAAGTAACTATCTCAAGGACTCTGTGTCTATAAATACCCACCTTTCTTTTCTTTAGTACCCAAATAATCCTACAATCCATCTTACATCAAACAGAAGTGGTGTAATTGCTTGTGCCGGTTTAACAATGGTGAAGACGGGCACTGATCACTTCCTTATAGCCGCCATAGCCATCTTGGCTTCTGCAATCTCACTTTGCTCTGCCTCTGACCCTAGCCCTCTTCAGGACTTCTGTGTTGCTATTACTGATCCCATGTCTGCTGGTACATCCATTTCTCTTTCTTTTTGCTTTCTCCAGCTGCTTCCATGGAGTACTTTTAATTCCTATGTGAAATAGTTTCATTTCTTTATTTTTCATTGTATGTTGTAGTCACATTCTTATATATATAACAGCTAAATCTAATGCCTTCTTGCTTTTTGATTACAGTGTTCGTGAATGGGAAGTTCTGCAAGAACCCGAAGCTCGCCAAAGCCGAGGATTTCTTCTTTTCTGGGCTTAATATTCCTGGAAACACATATAATAAAGTTGGATCAAATGTGACAACTGTAAATGTTGATACACTACCAGGACTTAACACACTTGGTATATCTTTAGTCCGCATTGACTATGCACCTAAAGGTCTCAATCCACCCCACACTCACCCACGCGCAACTGAAATCCTTGTTGTCTTGGAGGGTACCCTCTACGTTGGGTTTGTCACCTCCAATCCTAACAACACTCTCTTCACTAAGGTCTTAAATCCCGGAGACGTATTTGTGTTCCCAATTGGTCTCATTCACTTCCAATTCAATGTGGGAAAGACTAATGCAGTAGCTTTTGCTGGCCTGAGCAGCCAAAATGCAGGGGTCATCACCATTGCAAACGCGGTCTTCGGATCGAACCCGCCAATTTCTCCGGATGTTCTAGCCAAGGCATTCCAAGTGGGCAAGAAGATTATTGACGAACTTGAATCACAATTCTGAACGCAAAACAATTTTAAAAAGCTATATGGGCAATATTTGAAGTCCAATCCATAAGATGTTTTGTTTGCTAAAAATAAGCAGATTAATTCCATATTCTGCGACCAAATAACTGGTTTTGTTATGTACTACTTCCTCTTTGTTGCAATATTTTTCATAATATAATTGTTTGAGAGTTTTTCAATTACACTGGTACGTACTCCTTTCTTTTTTCTCTCGCTCCAACTAAAAATATATGCGAACTGTTTGTCTCATGCCATACATCCGGCGCTCCTAATAAAACTAAAAAAATTAGTCTGTTCAACAGCCAAACATGCACATAATTGGTCTACAGGACCTTTGTGCTTAGCTCAAGTTGTATCTGTTTCATATATTCATATAAAAATTAAAATTAATTACTATTTGATTAGTTTCTAATATGGCTTTATTGACATAAATTATTGGTTTTATTTTGTGTTTAATATATATTTATGATAAAATAAAATAATTTAAAAACTGGTACAACTCCAAACTCTCTATAAATAAAGAGCCTATTCTATTTGGTCGATGTAGACTTGGAATTATATATATATCTCATCTATAAATCTCTATTTTTTATTTTTTATTTTGAAAGGTTAATTTCCTATTTCTACATACATGAGTTATAAATTCAAGCCCATAAATGGGATGGACCAAAGGACCCAGTTGAAGACAACAAAAAGGCAATAGCCCAACCCAGCCCAGCCCAAAAGTTAAAAACATGACCGTTGGTCAACATTCGAATCAGAAAGATTCAGAAACAAGCAGGGGACAAGCAGGAGCATCCCCTGCAAAGCGATCAATCCGGCGGCTTAGGTGGAGGTCTAAGAACTGAAGCTGGCAGTTCCCATTTGGAGATGATGTCCCTAGCTGTAGCAGAGTCATGGAAGGAGCAGGACATCAGTTTTAGTCTTACAGTGTCGAGATTAAGCCGAAGAACAGTGCATGCAAGTCGTGACTTACCCTTCGATTCCTTTCAGATCAAACATGATAAACAACTGAATCAAAGTACAAATTTGAGACAACATCCCTGTAATTCGTTGGTTTGATTTTCCAGTGATGAGCTGCCCAATTTACCGTTACCATCCACAAGGGGGGAAGTGTGTATAAGGCACAACGTGTTTGTATAAATGACCAAATGGGGCTAACATAAGAACATTGAAAGATAAAGTGATCATGAGATTCAGGAGAGCTCGAACATAGTTGCAGAGGTTGGGTGAACGCCTATGAGCCATAGGCTTTTGGTCCAAAGTAGATAATCGAGTGTGACATGCCATCCACAAAATAAAATTATGTTTGGGAATGGAAGGTTGAGCCCAGATAAGCTTAGGCCAGTGAAGACGTGGAGAGTGAAGGTGGATATATTTCATAGTGTTTGAGATAGAGAACATTCCAATGGGAGATTGAATCCATTTAAATTTGTAAGGCCGGTGATCACATGGGGTGGGTAGGAGGTTAGGGGATGAGCACACTGATTCATGAGGCTGAAAATGCCCATGAATAGTTAATAATGAAGGAGCTGAGGGGTGTTATGGGGTCAAAATTACTGTCTAACCTTTGCTGAGATTAGGTTCTGAGATGTAATGGGTCAAGTGAGTACCAATTGTCAAGCAAAAAATTGAAATGTTGTCCATTACCAATTTCAACCTGATGGCAGGTTGAAGCTGAAGTAGTTTTCTCCAGTTCCATGAGCATTGACCAGGAACACTGATCTCCCAAATGCATCTGTCTCAGGTATGTGTTGATTCATTTGACCCATAGTATGTCCTTTGAAGTGTCTCTATTTCAGTAACTATACATACTCATGTTATTGTACGAGTTTACGAATAATTTGACACAAGGTTCATAGATATTCTCATATCATTTTAACACTAAAATTATTGTTTCAAATATATTGATAAACTTATTTTTCAAAATAAAACTCTATTGAAATTAAGATAGATATCCTTATTTCAAATACTTCTTTCTTTGAACTATGTTGGATCTGATTTTTTTTTGTCTTAACTAAGGATACATAGGCAGCTTTAGGCTACCATTGGGTTCAATTCCATGAATAAAACACGTTGGGTTTTATAATTTTAGTTTAGGACCAATTGCATTTTTCATCAGGTTAGTTTATGTCGTTATTCCACCCGAATCAACTCGTAGGCTAACAAGTCACATGCTTGTACCTAAAAAAGACATGAGTTTAGGTATTCACAATAGGTCTAATCTCATATCAAGGAAGGCTAAAGCAACAAAGAATCTCAAAAGATTCTACATGCACTAACACACGTAAAGAATCACATGAAATCTTATAGCCAAGCATAAGTATGGTGCTTCACACCTTCTTCATGTACAATCAAACACCTGAATCCATTAATCTAGCTAGTTCGTTAGATCATATGGATGTTATTCTATAAAGTCATTGCATTTAACTCATAATTATATATTTTAGATGACTTGGCCCACCAAATTTAATGTTAGGTGGGACTCCATATAGTACTTTAGGCCCTATTTACATTTTGTCCCATTCAAAGTCATATTTTCCAATAACATCTTCATTCATATCAACTACATAAACATTCTCCATACGAGGATGTTGTAAGAAAAATTAGGGTGCAACATGGCTCCCATTTTAAAAAAAAAAAAGTAATGTTAATTATTTGAAATTATGATTCATTAGGAAGTTTTCCTTCAACTTCAAAAAGTGAATTTATTTTTCGGTAAATAAAAGTGAATATTACCCAAATCTAGGAATTTTAATCTTCAGATTCAACAATTTCGTGTTAAACTTATCTAACTTAAAGCATGGTAAGAAAAAGAAAAAATCAGCTAACTCAATAAAAGTTATAGAATTCTAAGCAACAAAAATTAATACGGGAGGAGTAAATAAAAATTAAAATCACGGAAGTAATATTCTTGTAGTATGATACTTTGTACTTGTAAAATGAGAAAATCATATGCATTGCGCAAGAGAATAAGTAAAGTTGATCCATCTTTTTCTTAACTTGACTTGCTAAACTAATTAAACTACATAGCATCATCCATCAAGAGGAAATAAAACACTTGTTAAGTTATGAATATATATATATATATATATATATTAAACTTCAAGAATCTTAGTAAAGTGCAACTAATAATGACCAACTCTGGATTTGTTTCATTACATTATACCAAGTTGAATAACATATAAATTGCAATTTTCTTTTTCAAATGCATGGTTGTGGTTGAATACATTATTTTTATGTTAGGTGTGTTTTGAGGTCTACGAATTTAGTTAAATGTAGGTTAGCTGACGTACCGAGTTGAACTTAAATATATGGGTTAGTTTACGACAAAGATTTGGAGTCTCAATTCCAAAGGTCAAACTTGAGTAATCACATGCCCCGTCTTATGTATGACTTTTAGAGTTTAGACTCTGTATCACATAACTCGTGCTTTTGGTTAGTACGCACTGGACATCCCAATTTAGAAGTTCTAAAACACGTCCTTGCATCTATTTAGTGAGTCCTGTGTCAACATTTAATTAGGTGGTGATTCCGTATCATTAATATACCAAAAGCATTAACATATATGTAATATAGACCAATGAAATAGACTAGGTGTATTTAAAAGAGGCATGGCATAATCCTTTTTGGTGGTGATTTGGAATCAAAGAAAAGGAGAATTGTTACCCTCATGTAATGTTATGGAGGAGATCGTAAAAATTGAAAAATAAAATAAAATAAAATGGTAAATAGCTTGGAATTTTGAGGTTTGATTGTTTTTCTTCCTCATTGAGGGCTTCAATGATCAGGAAAAACTTGGGGGGTTTAGCGTTCTTGCCTAATGTTGCTTGCGGTCTGCCCTTGATTAACATGTCATAACAACTAAAATTGATCATTAATTCAACTGATATAACTTTCCCTCTCTTGAAAGGAGTAGTAGTATGAAGTTTGAGTCCAATAATAAACTTTTGTACTTGGATGATTCGTTTGATTATTTATATACCCAAATAAATAATTTTTTTTTTTTTTTTTTTGATAAGTAAAATAGGACTTGATTATTTATATATAATACCCAAATAAATAAATAAATAAAACTGTCTGTCAGTATTCAAGAGAGAAATTTGTTGATATATGTGAGGTGGGAATACATAAATAGAAAGTGGGTGATAGTTGTTGAAGAATGACTTGACCCAGAAATTTAAAAAGAAATATAATCATTGAAGACAAAAGGTAAATGTAGTTAAATGTAGGTTAGCTGATGTATGGATTTAGTTAAATGTAGGTTAGCTGATGTACAGAGTTATACGGGTTAGTTTTGGACGACAAAGATTTGGGGTCTCAATTACAAAGATTGAACTTGAGTAATCACACGTCCGTCTTACCTATGACATTTTATAGTTTAGACTCTCTACCACATAACTTGCTTTTGGTTGGTACACCCTGAACATCCCAATCTAAAAGTTTTAAAACACGTCCTTAAATTTATTTAGTGAATCATATCACTATATGTTAGCATTAAGATGGATCTAATAAAGGCCAACGAAATAGATTGAAGTGTATTTGAAGGAGGCATGGCATAATCCTTTTTGGTAGTGATTTGGAATCAAAGAAAAGGAGAATTATTACCCTCATGTAATGTAATGGAGGAGACGGTAAAAATTGAAAAAAATAAAATAAAATTGTAAATGGCTTGGAATTTTGAGGTTTGATTGTTTTTCTTCCTCATCCAGGACTTCAATGATCAGGAAAAACTCATGGGGTTTCGCGTTCTTGTCTTATGTTGGTTGCGGTCTGCCACTGATTAACATGTCCACCTTAATATCTCTCAAAATAAATCATAAGAAAAGAAGCAACTGCACGATATAACAACTAAAATTCACCATTAGTTCAACTGATATAACTAACATCCACTCTCTTTATAGGAGGAGTACGAAGTTCGAGTCCAATAATAAACTTTTGTACTTGGATTCTTGTGATATACCCAAATAAATAAATAAAACTAACTGTCGGTATTCAAGAGAGAAATTTGTTGATATATATTAGGTGGGAATACATAAATAGAAAGTGGGTGATAGCTGTTGAAGAATGAGTTGACCCAGAAATTTAAAAAGAAATATAATCATTGAAGAAATAAGGTATAACAAAGTAACTATCTCAAGGAGACTGTCTATAAATACCCACCTTTCTTTTCTTAGCACCCAAGTGATCCAACAAATAGTAGTCCAGTTTACATCAAATATAAGTGTGCAATTTGCTTGTGCCTGCTTAATTAACAATGATGAAGAAGACAGCCACTCACTTCCTTATAGCCATGGCCATCTTGGCTTCTGCAATCTCACTTGCCTCTGCCTCCGACCCTAGCCCTCTTCAGGACTTCTGTGTTGCTATCAATAATACCAACTCTGCTGGTATATCCCATTAGACCTTAGTTTTTTTATTTCTCATGCATGCATATAGTCATATACTTTGAGTTTAAATACAGTCCATATATATATATTTTTCATTGTATATTCTAGCAATCGACATACTTGATTTCTTATAGCTAAATGTAATGCATATGTCTTTGATTACAGTGTTCGTGAATGGGAAGTTCTGCAAGGACCCGAAGCTTGTGAAAGCCGAAGATTTTTTCTTTTCAGGGCTTAATATTCCTAGAAACACAAATAATAAAGTTGGATCAAATGTGACAACTGTGAATGTTGATACACTACCAGGACTCAACACTTTCGGTGTATCCTTAGTCCGCATTGACTATGCACCTAAGGGCCTCAACCCACCCCACACTCACCCACGCGCAACTGAAGTACTGGTTGTGGTTGAGGGCACTCTGCATGTGGGCTTTGTCACCTCCAATCCTAACAACACTCTCTTCACAAAGGTCCTAAATCCAGGAGATGCTTTTGTGTTCCCAATTGGTCTCATTCACTTCCAATTCAATGTGGGAAAGACTAATGCAGTAGCTTTTGCTGGCCTGAGCAGCCAAAATCCGGGGGTCATCACTATTGCAAACGCGGTCTTTGGATCGAATCCACCTATTTCTCCAGATGTTCTGGCCAAGGCATTCCAAGTGGACAAGAATATTATTGACAAACTTGAATCACAGTTCTGATCACACAACTATTTAAGAAAAAATTAAGACGTGGGCTATATTTCAAGTCCAATCCACCAATTGTTGCTGTGTCTGCTTAAAAATAAGTGAATTCCATATTCTGCTTTGAAATGAGGTAAATTTGTCATGTACTATCCCCTTTGTTACCATGGTTTTCACATAATAGAATCGTTTGAGGTTTTTAATTACACTGATATTGTTACCATGCTTTTCAGCTTGCAGTTTCGTTGTTCTTTGACCGGGAAAAAAATGGTTCTCCTTTGTTCTTTCAAAGGAAAAAAAATTAAAAATTTTGAGTCCCAATAATTATAATATGCTGTAGAATGAATGAGTGTATGTGACTGACTTATAAAACCAAAAAAACAATCAAACAAAAATAAACAAACAAACCAAAACAAAAAGAGAAATAGAAATTACCTGCTCAATGGATTAGCTTTTGGACACATCCTTACATTATGAAATTAACCAAATCAGTGCACTAATTAATTCAAACTAGTAAAAGTTTATAACCGACACTGCATAGTCACGAATGCGCCACTCAGTCATGGGTTAATGTGGTGATAATTATGAGAAAATACGAAGTCCATTACTTTGATTCTTTGAAGTCAATAGCTTATCAGACTCAAAAAGCAAAAGATTTTTGTGGAGGTATAATAAGTGATTATGTACTGAAATGGCAAACATACCCTTTTCACGCAATAATAGAGAGATGTAAAGTTGTAAATTGTAACCATTCCAAAAAAAAAAATTTAAAAGTTTGTAAATTGTAATGCTAATTTCGTAATTTAATCTTAATTTTATTAAGCTTTAGTCATAAATAAATGTGTAATTTTTTTCCTGTGAATACACATAATATGCATTTCTGTATTTGGTAATAGCATATGCATTAATGTTAAGAACAATGGATACTTTATTGTTCTTAAACATTAATACACAATATTTGTTATAAAGTTAGATCAGATATGCTGAGATTGGTACACCAAACATTACACGTTTTTTTTTTTTTTTTTTTTCACAATTCCGGAAAATGATCAATGAGAACTAATGTCAAATCACCGAATTCATGTATTCAATAATTCAAAATAAAATCCGTAAATCTTATACCTAATATTACCAAGACTAATAACATCAATAATAGATAAATTAAGAAAAATAATTATTAAATGATTGTCTTTACCTTTTCTTGTAAATAAAAGCGCTCTCGTTTAATAATTTTACACTTATATCCCTTCTTCAATTCTTCATTTAATTTAACCTTCATTGATTAATAATTAAAGCATATTCAATCATCTAACTAAGTTGCTATTTCCTATTTCCTATTTCCTATTTCCTTCCATTTTAAAGCTAATCATACTTCATAAATTTTTTAACTTCACTATTTTGACTTCTTCTTATTGGTTTGAGAACTCGTGTGATTAATGTTACTTAGTTTTTTTCTTTTTTTCTTTTTTTTTGCCCTTTTTGAGAATCATGTGAATAATGTTTCAACCGTGAGTCATTAAAGAAATGACGCAAATGAATCAATAGTATCCAAATTAATCATAATTGTCATTATTATTATTATTTATTTATTTATCTGGTTTTGTTTCAATTCCATTACTCACTATACTTAATTTATGTATGAAAATAACAAGAGAAGAAGGAATCATAAATTCTCATGACTTGACGTTTTCACTCTGGTTCAGAAAATGATAACTAGTTGTTGTATTTAAGATCTGAAAGGTCCATTCCGAAAAAGGGTGGGGCGTTGGATGTAAGGGAGTTCCGCCCTATTTTTTTGGTGGGGTGTATTTATAAGTTGATTGCTAAAGTCCTGGCCTCTAGGTTGAGGAAGGTATTAGATGATGTCATTTCTGATTCTCAGAATGCCTTTGTGGGAGGTCGCCAGATTTTGGATTTAGTTCTTATTGCTAGCGAATATGTTGACTCCTGATTGATTAGTGGGAATCCGGGTGTTTTGTGCAAGCTAGATACCGAGAAGGCGTATGATCATATGAGCTGGAGTTTCCTCCTCTACTTGATGAAGAGTGGTGCTGTCATCACCACATAGCTTAAGAGTGTGCAATTTAGGTGAGGGCCAAGTTTTACATTTATATAAGCCACTACTACCTTCAATCAAAATATAGGTAGGGCAAGTAGGGATCATCTCAAGGGATTGGAGGGTCGTATTGAGGTTGTGGAATCACAATTAGGGTTAGTAGGTTGAATGATCAAACAAGAGTTGGTTGGTTGTATTAACTAAAGAGCAATTTAAACTAAAATGAAAACAATAGAATGCAATAAAGAGTAAGTAAGAGAGAGAGAAGTCTTGGGGTTTAGAGATCACCACTAAGCATAACTTTTCTACACCCTTAACAAATGATTAATGAGGGAAATATGCGTTGCAATATTGGGGTGTGTGTGTG
>JAOTQH010254357.1:0-11670 GCA_025631255.1 Cornus kousa | reverse complement strand
CCTCCATAGTCTATGTCTTTCACTGCCAAACCTCCAAAGCCACTTACCAAGAAGGGCCTTGTTGAAGGGGGCCAATCTCCGAATCCCAAGACCTCCCGACTTAATGGGCTACAAACTTGCTCCCACCTAACAAAATGTTACTTAAACTCCTCCCCCCACCACCCCAAAGAAAGTTACGTTGAATCTTCTCAAGTCTCCTGGCAACAAGAGCGGGAATCTGGAACAGAGAAAGAAAATAAGTTGGAAGACTGGACAGAACACTCTTTACCAATGTGACCTTTCCTTCTTTTGAAAGATATTGTTTTTTCCACCCAACCAATCTTCTTTCAAAGCGCTCGATAACCGGATCCCAACTACCCACCCTTTTAGAGGAAACACCCAAAGGCAAACCTAAATAAGAAATAGGGAAAGAGCTCGTCCTACATCCAAGAACCGCTGCATGAGAAGCCACCTCCTGACCTCCCCCACAGGAACAAGCACACTCTTACCCACGTTGATTCTCAAACCAGAAACAGCCTGAAAACACACCAGAACACATCTCAAATATCTCAATTGGGACACCTCTGCCTCACAAAAAACCAAAGTGTCATCCGCAAATAGTAAGTGAGAAATCTCCAATTGATGTGCTGCCTCTGAACCAATCTTAAAACCCCGTAGAAACCCCAAAGTCAAAGCCCTCCTTATCAGCCTACTAAGAGCCTCCATAACAATAATAAACAAGAAAGGGGAAAGGGGGTCCTCTTGCCTCAAACCACGAGAGCTGCCAAAGAACCCGGATGGAGAATCGTTGGCCAAAACTGAAAATTTGACAGACGAAATGCAAGTAGCAATCCATCTCCTCCATCTCTCTCCGAAACCCATCATCTGGAGTAAATAGAATAAGAAATTCCAGCAAACATGATCATAAGCTTTCTCAATATCCAACTTACACAGAACTCCGGGATTCCCGCTACGAAATCTAAAATCCACACATTCACTAGCAATAAGAGCGGAATCCAGAATCTGTCTATCCCTTAATAAACACATTCTGAGACTCTGAGATGACTCCATCCAGAACCCCCTTCAACCTCGATGCCAGGGCTTTAGCAATAAGCTTATACAAACACCCAATCAAGCTGATAAGTCTAAAATCCTTAATGTTAGAAGCTCCCCCCTTCTTAGGAATCAAAGCAATAAAACTCATAGTGAAGCTCATGAAACTCATGGAAAGTGCCCATAACCTCCAATCTGACCACCTCCCAGCTTTCGAGAAGGAAACTCATAGTGAAGCCATCCGGGCCTGGAGCTTTATCACCATTACAACTCTTTAAGGCCACCAGAACCACCTCCTCCGTGAAAGGCCTTTCAAGCCCATCTCTGTCCTCCATAGAAATAGAATCAAAATGAAGACCATCTAGCCTTAGCCTCCATCAAAGAGGCTCAGTATATAATCTCTGGTAAAAAGAGACAATCCCCGTACACACTTCCTCCTCAGATACTAACAACGAACCATCCACACTAATCTGGCCAATATGATTACCCCTCCTATGAGCATTAGCCGTTCGGTGAAAAAACTTAGTGTTACGGTCTCCTTCTTTGAGCCACAGTGCCCGAGATTTTTGCCGCCACGAGATCTCCTCCATTACCGCAATCTCAGCACATTCCGCCTGACAAGCTATTCTCCTATTGCGTTGAAACTCATCAAGACCTCCCGCCTCATCCAACCTATCCAACTCTGCAATATCAGTGAGGGCCCTATTCTTCCTCCACTCCAGATTACCGAAAACGTCCTTATTCCATTTTTTAAGTTTATCCTTGTGATTATGAAGCTTTCCTGCAAGAATAAAACCGAAGTTCCCACCACCATGTTTTAGGATATAAATCATATTTCTGAATAACTATGAATTATTTATCAACTTAAAAATAGGGGATTAACCATGGGCTCGGTGTGTAACTGAAAAAAGTATAGAAATGACATTGCTTTTGAAGTTCTATACGAAGAGTTGTAGTTTATCTCATTGTTAGCCTTTTGATGCATGGTTTAAGATTAGGATTCTTTTTAGTCATTTTGGTTCACTCCATAACACGGTTGCAATTTAGATGGAGTGCATGATTGGAAAAGGTTTGAGATGTTTGGTCTAATTGTTCAATAAAGTGAATGTTGTGGGTGCTAAGTTGTCTGAAAAAGTGAATGTCAAAAACATTAGGTAGGATTTGAACTCGAGACATAAAACTCTTCTATGAGATGTGTAGAAGAGACGACTCGAGATAAATATGTAATATTGACTCATTTTTTCAGAAGACTCACTTGGTGCAGAAGGGTGTGATGTGGTCGTATGGTATAGCATCTTAGCAACCATATGGCTTCCTAAGCAGGAACTAGATATGTGTAACTTTTGTTTCTTTTATTTTTTTTCTTTTTTCTCCTTTTTGGTTTGTCAGGAGGAGCATAAGAAGTACAACTCCCTGTTTCTCTTTTGATTGTTTACGGTCCATGGGCTCTTATCGTAGTAGGGTGGACCATGTGGCTGGACTGTCAACTAATTATCAAAGTTCGTAAAAACTCAGTGAATCAAACAAAAAAATAAAAAATAAAAACGAAACTTCTGACGAATTCTACCCTAATATTAATGGTATTGTTAATAGTACTTTTGTCTTAGGAGAAGCTCTTCCTGAAAACCAATTGGTTCACAAAGCTCTTAGGTCAGGCTTTAAAGATTTCAACCTAAGGTCACTACCATTGAAAAAGTAAAGATGTAAATAAACCAAGGTAAGTTGATCTTGTAGGTTCACTACAATTGCACCTTTTATACACATTTAAAGATTGCTGCCATTGATCTTCGTCAATTCTCCCTGGCTTGGAAAAACTCAACCCCGACGAGTTAAAGGGATGAAATTGCCATAAAACTAAGGAGCTAGGTGTTTGAACACACTATTGGCAATCCATTTATCAAGGAACTTTTGATAACGACCTCCTCTTGTTGAAACAAGTTGGTGATCAATAATATATTCTATTTCCTCCTTTAAATGTGTGGCTGGTGGAAGACGAGTAACTATGAATCTCATGGAGAGTTCGATCCTGGCTCAGGATGAACGCTGGCGGCATGCTTAACACATGCAAGTCAGACGGGAAGTGGTGTTTCCAATGGCGGATGAGTGAGTAACGCGTAAGAACCTGCCGCTAAAGATCGATCTGCACACATCCTTCCAGAAGTTGATCCCTCTTCCGCACCTCACCCTAAGCAGTATGTGTTTTAAAAATCGATCCCATTCTGGATTCCAAACCCCCACCTTGGCCAACTGCCTACTCACAGCAATAGATGTCAACAGACCATGAAATTACTCACAGGGATAGATGTCAACATGCCATGAAATTACTCACCAATACTAATAAATAAGAATGATGAATGCAAAAATAAATATGATGCACTCTAGGACTCGTAGATGTACTCTCTCTATATCCTCTAGATAGATATTCTTTATATATTGTATTCTACCCTAAGTAAGAGTAGTGTATATATAGGCAAAATTGAGGTGTATAAGTAGTGTTTTTAGTGTTTCAATTTTAAAAAGAAATTGGAGTTCCGCACTCCTTGATCGATCAAGGAGCTAGTCAATTGATCAAGGCAATTCCGGTGGCCCTTGATTGATAGATCGACAGATTGAAGTCTACTGCAATTTGTATACTTACAGAACTTCAGAAAGGAAGTTTCCATACTAGCTCCATCGGACCCAATTCCAGTGGCCCTTGATTCATTACTTGATTGAGTCTACTGCAATTTGTATACTTATAACTTCAGAAAGGAAGTTTACAAAAATACTTTCATGCATATCAAGTAGGTTTTGAAGAATAAAATCATGAAACCTTTGAAGCCCTAATACATGTATGCACGAACGCTAATTGGTAGGTACATCCAAGTGTTAAAATTACCTTTTTACCCTTGGTGTAGAAGATTATGACTTAACCCTTGTATGTGGCTTCAGCTTCATCTTCAACCAGGAGCAAGAAGTAACAACTTCTACAAAATTTGCCAGCCTAAGACCTATTCACAAAACATCCTCTGTTACATTTTCCCTTGCGGTTTTATTTGCAACTTACTTTCCAAGGACATTTAATAGTATGCTTTTTTATTTGCAGAGTTAATTTAAAAACCTATTTTTATACAGAATGGTATGACTAGATTTACACTGCTTATTTATATTTTAAACTGATTTTTTTTTTTTTCCTTTTTCAATTTCTACAACTGAAGCTTTAAGCATTGTAACTGAAAGTCATGATGGATTTTATAGGAATATCTTCATCTGGAGAATCTTGAAGTCCTCATCTCCACTATAATTGATAGATGCCAATGAGGTTTGACTGAGGAGTTCTGTCTTTTGGTGTGTATATGCGGAGATGAAAGGAGGAAACTTTAGTAGATTGTGGGGGAGACAATTTTCTTTTACTATGGTTCTTATTTTTACTACCTTTTTTCTATGGTCTTGGGAGAAAAACCCTCTTCTCACGACTTTGCTTTCAGCTCAAGATCAGTTCATAATGCCTTCTTCAGGTCAGTACTCTCTCCATGCTTGTATATGTGTATTTGTGTTTGTCCATGGTATACATGTTTGTACCATATTTGATATCCTACACTATTTGATTTATTTTTTGTCAGTAAAAAGCTTAACTATAAGTAATACAAAATTACAAATCAAACTACATAAAATATTCTTTTTAAAATTTTCATCTATTTGTCTATGGACAAACATAAGTTTTGAAATCTCTACTTCTTGGGAATCATCTTGAGACACTTCCATTAATTTCTTCAATGGTTCCCACTTTCTCACCTCAAATCCATGATTTGCAGACTGAATAATGATAGCTGCCTCAGTTTTTGACAAGTTCTTGGCTGTTGCTTCATACTTTTTCAATTCTGCCTTATTTTTTTCTTCATGTACCTTCATTGTTGTCAAATCCTGGAAGCGAGAAAGTTGAATTTTCCTCCAGTCTCTCACGCTCTTCATCATCCCATCCAATGAATTCATCCCAAGCTGATTTGGCATTGTTAAAATAGATATGATTTCCAATGTCTTCCTCAATCAAGAATTGTTTTGTATTGACCATGTGATTATCTAAAATTATTGGACACTTGATAGATTTGCATCTCAAACCCTCGTGTCTGTAATACCACAAATCAGGCTCCATGGTATTGTTCACCATTGTCCAAATGTTTTTTGACTGCTTAACTGAAGTGGCTGCACCTGATCTTGCACTTCTGAACTACTTACGCTGCTGATTTCTTTCTCTAGTAGGCTGTTTAGTCCAATCCTTACTTTTGAACTGCTTATGCTGTTGAATTCTTTCTCTAGTAGGCTGTTCTGTCCAATATTCGCATTTATATGCATCCATTTGCTGATCCCTTTCTCTCCTGCTGTCCAGATTCGGAAATGATTTGATATTGTTCTAATAGAGTGCTCAGTCCAAGGCTCTGATTCGGAGGATGCTGAGATACCTTTATTTTTTTTTTATCTAATTATTATTGTTATTTTTATTTTTTGTAAATTAAATGCCACTTCAAAATTTTTATGAAATAAAAATCATTTAGTTTCTCAAAATAAAACAACTCGATTTCCAAATTTTCATTTCCTCGAGACGAATAGCGTCTACCAATCCATGGTGAAATTTCGAAATAAATTCACCAGCCAACCTTTGCACCGGCGTAGCCCCAACCCTCAATTATTCAACCAAGCAAATGGTGGTCCTACGAGATGGATCCACTGGCCCCAGCGTGGCCCTAACCCTCAGGAAATCATTCTAATCAAATGTTGGTCCTCCGAGAGGAAAGTAACGGCCAATTTTTACACCGGTATGGCACCAACCCCCAATTATTCAACCAGTTTTAGCTTTGCAGTTTAACAACTAATAAAAACTCAGTTACCATTCAAGAGTAGTCATATAACACCTCCACTTCAAAGATCCAGCTGCAAAGTACCATAGGTACTTTCACAATTTAACAAGAGATTAAGTGTATAAACATCTAGAATAAGTGCATTACAGTTTACAGCAATTTTCCGAAAATGATCATGCTTTCAAAATTCACAATAGAAGATGTCACAAGTAGTCATGCTTTAAACTCATTTTAGAAGACATGCAAATGGAGATATAAAAAATATAATTAGATCTAACTATCTAAGATTGTCAAACCCATTTTCACAAAGAAGAAAACACACCCAAAGTGAATAAAAGTTGGAATTTCCCTACCTCTAAAGAGAGTATTTTCTAACCCAAATCTTCAAGAAATTGCAGCTATGTTTTGGGGTTCTTCAACCTTGAAAGTCCTCCATTCCTATCTTCCTCATTCTCTCTCAATCTATCACTCCCTTTTCCATTCATTCCTTTCTTTAGCTTAATTCTCTTCTCCTCCCTTATATGTGTGATAAATGTAAATATATATTATATAGTTTTTGTATGTATTGCCGAAGAATGTGGGTTAAGCCAAAGGCTTCCATAGGAAGCCTTGTTGTCATATAATATATATATACTCATCCTTGGCAAGGCTTCCGTGGGAAACTTTTTCATCTTTTTCTCCGTTGTGCTGTGGCCCAAGATTGTTGGGGCCTTTTGTTGAGTTTGTTTGGGGTCCATGGGGTTATGCCTAGGTCCTCTAGGGGTTTGATTGAGGCTTGGAGAGGTTGTACAGTGGATGCCCAAGCCCGCGACATTTGGAGGATAACGCCTCTATGTGATTGGTGGTGCTTATGGACATAAAGGAATAGGAGATCCTTCGGTGGCGAAGAGACTCCCATGGAAGCTCTCAAGTTCTTTATTCTTTTTTCTCTTTTTTGCTGGATTTTGGGAGATTGTAAATCCATGGGGGAAATTGTTGATTTTTTTGGACTCTTTGAGAGCTTAGTGGCCTTTTTCGCTTTGTGTAGTTTTCTGGGCTGTGTTCCCCGTTTGAACGCTTTCTAATTCAATCTTACTACTTGTTCACCTGTGCCTGTTTGGGGTACGGTTGGTTCACCGGGAGGATTGCCGTCCCTTATAAAAAAATAAATAAATAAGAAAAGAAAAAAGAAACCTATTTATCTTTATTTTTATAATATTATATACACTTCAACACTTGCACACTACTAATTATATGCATAACATGTGTGAGAGTGGGAGGTTTTGAAGCCCGATGGATCGGCGGGTCACATCTTGATGTTGTGGTATAGGAGGTTGGTGTCTAAGATTGATGTGGGTAGGGAGATTTTCATATCATGGCTTTTCTCTCTTGTGAAGGATGGATCATTGTGGGTCTTTTGTGGAGTTTCGGTCTGGTGATGGATGGGGAGAGAGAGGTGTTGTGGGAGGAGCTAGACTATATTAGAAGGAGATAGAATTATCCGTGGTGTGTGGCGGAGTTGTCAATGCAGTTCGATCCCCATTCGAGAGCTCTAGTGGAGGGAGATACACTGTTTTGATGGAGCAGTTTTTCGAGTTTATTGACTCGTATTAGTTGATTGATCTTCTGATGGAGGGAGCTTATATCACGTGGTCTAGTGGCAGGGAGTGTTCCAAGTTATCTCATCTTGATAGATTTTTGCTCTCAGGGGAGTGGGAGGAAAATTTTCCAGATGTGGTGCAGTCAGCTTTGGCTAGGCCAGTCTTGGATCATATCCTGGTGTTGTTAGACTGTGTCATATGAATGAGGAGAACCCCATAGCAAGCTTTGGTCCTTGAAAGAAGATTTAAAGAAGTGGGACAAGGAGATTTTTGGCAACTTAGAGAGGAGGAAGAACAGACTTTTGATGGAGATTGCTGAGCTGGATTGGAAGGTGGATGAGGTGGGGTTGGTTGAGAAACCTGTGTGCTTTCACAAAGGAACAAGCCATCACATATTTACCCAAAAAACGAGCCATCACAAGAAAGGAGTCAGGGAAGACCTGCCGGCTCAAGAAAGGAACAAACCATCGTAAACACGTTTTGTAAAAAGAGTAATATTATATTGGATGTAGTAGCTTTTATAATGTAGGACATCAAGCCTTGTGTATGTGTTCAGGAAGATCAAAATTCAAATGAGATGCTTCAAATGAGAAGGCGCCGAAAAACCTGTAGGCCAGACATGTGCTGTGCAAAATAAATGATGAAACCTCTAGCCACCTCTTCAGTCATTTTCCCATATTATATGACACTTATATGACTTATGACTTTTTGCCCGTAGATGGTATTGGCTGGGTTGCCTTTGGATGTTCATTCTTAGTATGTGGGTGAAAATAGAACTTCTGTCCCTTTCTCTTATGCCTATTTATTGTGAAAGATCTTGGATTTATCTGCTTCCTTTGAACAGTTATGACTTGGAACCCTTGGTTGACAAATAAAGAGGCAGACAAACTGGGCTAATAGAGGGGACCCTTTGGTGGTTTGTTGGTATCATTATGGATGTTTGCTTGTTTTGCCTTTTTTTTTTTTTTTGGTACTTATTTTTTTTTCAAGTTGAGAATATTTCCTCCTCTTCATTATACTTCCTATTTTCTCCATATAATAATATTCTAGTTTCTTACTAAAAATCTAAGTCTTATATTTTGACTAATACGTGTCAATAGTGCAATTCAGCCTGCCTAGGGGCATATCATCTACATTGCAGGCCATTTTTTTATTCATCACCTTAAATCTTGTTCTGTTTGGCAATCTCCATGTCCTTATTGTTGCTTCCACTCGAAGCATGTTGTTCCTTACAGATAATTTCATTGCTGCTCATGATGAAACTATCTTACATTTGATTCTTGTTCTCGATTGGTGCTATTTTAATTTTATCACAAAGATATTAATTTCTTGATTACATACTCTGTTTATTTCTTATTATATCTTTCAGTTATATATCTATTTCTGATGCAATTAGACGTGTATTTAAAATTCATACAATTCATTGTTTTAATACTTGGACTAAGCTTCTTCATTCACCCTTTCTTTGTGTTTGACGGAAAAAGTACGTCTTTCTGCTCATGCTGCATAAGTTGAGAATCTATATTCTCTCTCTCTCTCTCAAAAGTTCTCTCTTGTGGCTCAGATATGCACATGGATGATTACAGTGATCTGGCAGTGTCTTTACACTCAACAAAGCATATAGCGAAAGAACATTCACAGTCACAAGTGGCTGATGATACAAGAAATGCTAAAACAGTGCAAGGTTTTGATAAAGAACTAGTGAATATAACAGCCACATTCTCTTCTGAAAGAAAAGATAATGACAAGATTCTTAGGTCATCTTTCAAGAAGAAAGGTAGAGTTCTGTGCTCATCTGATAATAAAATTGCTTTTTGATAATTGTATTGTTCCGTCTTATATGTTTACTAGCTATCCTTATTTGATTAATAGTTGCGGCTGAAGAAGTTACTGGATATATCATCTCAACTGGGATGATTAGTTCTTGATAGACTTATCATGCTAGGAAACTGTTTTTGAGAACTCTAGTACCCATTATCTTTTCATCATCTTCGTTCCCTTTTTTTTGACTTTAAAAGATGATCAAATCAATAATAAAGTATAAGAAGAAGAAGAAGAAAAAGAGAAAAAAGAGGATGAGAAAAAGAGAGAGTAATGGGGAAAGAGAGAAAGAATGAAAGAATACTTTCATCATTCCACCAGATTCTATTTATACTAACAAGTTTCGGAAATTACACAAGCACCTAACGTTATAGAAGTAATAACAGATAAGCCCTTGACAACACTCCCCCTCAAGCTGGTGCAAAGATATCTATTATGCCCAGCTTGACTAACATATTTTGCTAGCAAGTCTTGCTCACCCCCTTAGTCAAAACATTAGCAACTTGATCATGTGTTGACGTAAGGAGTACAAATCAGGCCAAGACGAAGCTTTTCCTTGTTGAAGTGTCGATCGACTTCAATATACTTTGTTCTGTCATGTTGAACTGGATTATGGGCAATGCTAATAGCAGCCTTGTTATCACAATACAACTTCATTGACCCCGCAAACAGGATAACGAAACTCACCCAACATAGTTCGTAGCCAAAACAACTCATAAACTCTATGTGCCATGGATCTGAACTCAGCCTCTGCACTAGATTTAGCTACTACAGACTGTTTCTTGCTTCGCCATGAAATAAGATTACCTCGAACAAATGTGCAATATCTTGAAGTAGATCGTCGATCTGTCACAAACCTTACCCAATCAGCATCAGTCTAGGCTTCAACACGCAAGTGGCCATGATGGCCAAACAATATTCCCTTACCAGGTGAACCCCTAAGGCAGCAAAGAACATGATGAGCTGCCTCAAGGTGAGGTGTACGTGGAGCATGCATAAATTGACTAATCACACTAACAACGTAGGCAACATAGTTGTTAAAGGTGCCGAAGGCGCGCGCTTGAGGCGCAAGGTGCCTCCAGACGCCACCTTGGCGCCTTGAAAGGCTTAAGGCGAAGCTGTTGAACTAGGCGCACGCCTTTGAGGAAAAGGCGCAGGGCTATAGGCACGCCTGTATGAAAAATGTTTTTTTTTTTGTTACTATTATTTTGTTATTATTTGTTTATTTTTAGTTTATTATTTGTTTATTTTTAGTTTTTATTTGTTTATTACAAAACTTATACATGCAAGCAGCAAGTTACAAAGCAAAAATAAATAAATAAATAAAATAAAAAAGCAAAAGGAAAGAAGAGAGTCAGAGACAAAGAACTAGAGAAGTACGAGATCTGCGAAGCGCCGAAGCCTGGACTCTCGGATCTGCCGGATCTGTGCCTCTGCAGGTAAGTTCTCCTTCCCTCTCCTTCTTCTCTACTTCTTCTCTCCTTCTCTCTTCCTTGCTTCTTCTTCTCTTCTCGGTAATTATTATTATTATTATTATTATTTTTCTCTTTCTCTTTTCTTCTTCTTCTTTTCTTCAGTTCTTCTTCTTCTCTCGGCTATCTCTCTCTCTCGTCTAGTCTCTTGCTCTTTTTATTTTTATTTTTATTTTTTTATTCTTCTTTGAGCCGAGTCTAGGCTCTTCTTTCATTTATCTATTTATTTTTTCTATTCTTCTTCTCTCCGCTCTCTGGCCTCTCTGCTCTTCTTCTTTTTATTTTTTTAATTATTTTTTTTGTGGTTTAAAAGAATTCTATTCTTTTTTTATACCTATTATATCCTAACTATTTTTTTTTTCCATTATTAAATCTCAACTAATAAAGAAAGTAATAGTGGGGCTAAAATAAAAGTTCTACTAACTTTTATTTTCTTTTTATTTTTTTTCCTTATTCTCTTCACTATTATAGAGGATGATGTTTTCCTTATTTTCGTTTTAGATATTATAACTCTTCAAAATAGTAATTATAATGTTTGATTGTTTATTTATATTTTTTTATCTTTATAGGTTTTCTATTCTCAGTTTGCAGTTTTCAAATGTGATTATGATCATTATGTGATGTTTACAATTTTCTGTTTTCTTGGGTTCAAATGTGATGTTTATTTATATCCAAGTTTGTAGATGTTATGCAATTTCATTTTCTCTTGTTGCCGTATTACAAAAATTGTTGTTCCACTGAGGTTCGAACTCCTGACCTCCCTTTGAGAAGTAGGAGCCTGGTATTACTAGGCCACAGGCCTGTTGGTAACAAAAGTATTACAAAAATTGTTGTTTGCAAATTAGTGTTATTCATCTATTCTGTGGTGACTAGTAAGGGAAATTTTATATATATATATATATATATATATATTCTGTGATGAAAAAAAAA
>JAOTQH010254346.1:0-11673 GCA_025631255.1 Cornus kousa | reverse complement strand
AAGCTTAAGGAAATTTCCTTAGAATTACTTGTCATGCTTCATTATTGATTTCTATATGTTATTGTGTTGACAAAATTGCTAAAAATGATACATGGAAGTTTATGAAATTTTTTTAAGAATTATTGTAAAGTATGCTTAATATGTTAATTTTTCCATGCCTATGATACTTAATAATTTATTAGAAATTTTATGTGGAAGTATGTTAATTGTGTGATGATAATTCTCTCTATTTCCATAGTATTAAAGAGACATGTGATATGCATTCATAGCATGGGCATGAAAAAGGGTACAATGATTTGATAAGAATGAAAAAGAAGATTTTTGAGGAGAATTTGATGAAACAGTTTTGAGAAAGCCCGGTTGCCGTGGAGTCACCAAAGGGCCAGTGTGTTAATATAGCTTAAAGGGAATTAGGGAGATTACCCTAGCGTGGTTGAGCTATCTGAGCCCCAAATGACGCTGCGGAGGTACCAAATGTCAGGGACAATAGCCAATCCTTCTCTCGTGTCGTTGTGGAGTCACCAAAGGGCGGGTTATATTAACAGTTTGTGAAATGATGGAAGTTTTCTGAAAAATGGGAGTGATATGCATGACATTGCATTTATGGCACAACATTCTTTTGTTTTAGATTTGAAAATGTATATTGTATTTTTTCCCAGCTTTGTATGACCCCGTTCCCTATTATCCTATTCATTGTTTAGATTCACGGGGCTACAAGAGGTGGGTTTTAGGCGCTACTTACTGAGTAATTTGCTCATCCTATTACATTTAACATTTTTCAGGACACGGATGGCAGGTGGCGGACAACGCTCCTCCACTTTTTTTATAAAACCGAAATGACATGTATAATATGTATTGACGTAAGAAAGAATGGTGTTATCCCTAGTTGACCTCGGGTTCGGTTAAGGACCCGGCTAACGGTTCGGACCTACGGGTTCGGGTCGTTACAAAATCTGTAAATAACGGATGACCCTATAGCCCACAAGCACTTACCTACTATTCCTCTTTCCTCTCCTTCGCCACCAATTTTCACGTTACTGAAATTTCATGTTGCTGAAAGTCTCATCATGGGAATTAGCAACGAGAAAGGGTCTGAAGTCGAAATCACAAGCTAGTTATGTTTCTTCACCTTCGAAATCGTCAAATTCGCAACAGAGAAAACAATTTTCTTGCCTTTGAAGGGAAACCCAGATAGAAAAATGGGTTCGAAAGCAACCTAGAAGCCGCCGGAAGGCCAGACACGATGCTGACTTCCCTGAGAATGCCGACATTGCTATTGAGGAAGTGCTTGCAGGTCCGGGGGTTGTGGAAGCTGCAGATGGTGGACTAGACGGCGAAAATTGGGGCAGCGATGGTCTGGATGATGGTGAAGCAGCACTGGTTGGGTCTGATGGCATGGGTGTGGTCAGGGACGGTGATGGAGAGAGGGATGCGCCATGTGTTTTGAGGCTGAGAGTGGGTGTGATCGGGTGAGATGTTGTCAGGGACAGTGATGGAGAGGGACACAACGTGGATTTCCTTGAGAGTAACGGTTCCATCGGTGGCGACACGTGGTTGTGATGGTGTTGGTGTTGTTGCCCATGGTCGTATATGCAAACCCATGAAGAAAAAGTCTCGACAGGAACGGGAATCAGAGAGAAATAAAGATGGGTGGGTGGGTGGTGGTGGTTCACCGGTAAATTCAAGCAAAAACTCCAAGATTGATCAATCAAACCTCAAATCTATCCATATTGATTGATATGTACAAAATCAATATTTGTTCTCAAAATCAAACCCTAAAATTAATGCAATATTGTAATATTTCCATTTTTCATCATTTTCTATTTTTCTGAAATTTTTGTTGTTGTAAGGGCATTTTTGTCTTTTACCATTTTGTGTGCCGGACACTGCGGAGTGTGCCGGTTGTGTCTGAGAGTTTTTTGGAGCATTTCATTGAGTTCAGGACTCTTTGAAATACAAAGGTGATCATTTTAGCATTTTTTTTTCGTATTTGGGCCGGACAGTCCCGTGTGGGATCCGTTACTGGAATTGTTGCATGTGGAAATTTTAATTGGGTTCATTTACATTATATTTATTTTATTTAATGTGTTTTATATGGTTGTAATTTAATAGGTGTATGTATATACATATATATATATATATATGTGTGTGTGTGTGTGTGGTGTAAAAAGAAAATAAAAATAAAGAGAAAAGAAATTATTTTTTTGGTGGGGCCCACTAGCACATTAAGTGGTCATGAGGCCACATTTGTTTTTTTTGGTCTGAATCTTCTCTCTTCTCCCGCTGGTCTCTCTCCCTCTGTTTTCTTTTTCTTTTTTCTTTTTCTTTGAGCTTCAATTTTGCTCCTCCATTTTCCGGCCAAATGGTCAGGTTTCTGGTCTTAGTTCCTTGACGAAAAACGTTCATCTCATCGTTCTCTATCACACATTGAAAGGATTTAATATTTGGAAGAGCGGTGATTATTTTGTGAATTTTTGAAAATTTTCGATCTAAGGATTCGAATGGGGTTTTGGGCCACTTGGAGTCGGATTCTAGAGCTGACTCTTTGGAACAATAAAATCTCCTCATCGACGGCTACGTTCCCACCAAACAGTTTTTTGTTCCGCAGCTGTTGACTGGCGTTGACTTTTGTTGACCGGCATTGACCGCGTTGACCGGCGTTGACTTTTCCGGCCGGGGATGTATTTTGGCTACTTTTGAGGTAGGGGTGTTCTAATCCACGACTTCTTGGATTTTTTGTGAATTATTCTCTTTAATTTGACCTTAATCATGTTTAATTTTAATTATCTTGTCCATTGCTATTGTGATTGTATGTGCTCAAATGACGAATGTGTTTTACATGCTAATTGGGTTATCTAGATGGCTATTTACATTATTGTGAAGAAGCATGTCTAATTTTGGTATATTGTGTGACTTGTGAATTCCCAATTGCTATGAAAATTGATGTTGCGGTTGTGAAATAATTGTTTGGAATTTTCTATCAATAATAATAATAATAATAATAAAATGATGATGATATAGAAGAGCATCTAAAATTTTATTGTTGAATTTGGCATTCGGAAGCTTGAAGCATTCATGCATTCATTGGGAAAAGTAAAAGGGAAAGGTTTGTTTTAAAAACAAATGAAATTATTTTTGGGAAAAAGTTTTTTGAACAGTGTTTGTGAAAACCCGGACGCCTAGGAGGAGCCTTGTGGTCCATGGTGTTAGTGTAGTCTAGAGAAGACTAGGGATTAAGCTAACTAGGCCGGATGCAACTCCTTGGAGGTGCCTTGTGGTCGTGGATAGTTAGCCAATCCTCCTTTCATGACGCCTTGGAGGTGCTTTGGGTCGAATTACACTAAAGGTTTGAAAGTTGAAACGGAAATGTTTCGGATAAGGGGAGTGACATGGGCATGGCATTGCACCTCATTCGCATACATGGTATATTTGTGACTTTGATGAAAATTGTGGTTATATTTGACGTAGTGGTTATGGATTGTATTCTCGGTATAGTATGATCCCGTTCTCTTATTTTCTATTCTTTATGTGGATTCACGGGGTCATAAGAGATGTGTCTTAGACACTTCCTATTGAGCTTATGCTCACCTCATTATCTAACATTTTTAGGTTCGGGTAAGGAAGTGGCGGACGACATCTCACCAGACCTTAGCTTAGATTAGAAGCCCATTTGATTACCTTTTGTAACTAAATCCCCATTTTGCAGAACTTGTATAACAAGTGTAATTTTTGTAGCTTGTGGTTGTATCTGTAATTCCATGATAACTCATGTTGTAAACTCGTTTCAATATTGTAGCAACACTTGTAAATCATGTTGGGATCATGTATTGGGCATGTAAGACTTGTATTTTTTTTGAGTGGAAAGTGGAAAGTTATGTTATCACTTGTTAGAATAGATTTTGATCATTTTTGGAGTTCCAAATGCAATTAAACTTCATTTCTACAAAGTGTGGTTGTTTAGCATTAGGTCAGGACTCATCAGAGCCATTATAATCGACCGAAACGGCACTTCATTCAACTGACGCTTTGCATGCTCTCGGGATTTCTCATTTTGGCTGATCGAAAAATAAGTTACGGTCGATCGATTCTGGGGCAGCATCAGAGGCCATTTCGGCCGATCGAAGCCCTATTTCGGTCGACCAAAATGGTGCTGCTTGGTGTACTCTTCTTCTCTCCTTGGTATATGTAGTTCCTAGCCTTGAGAAAGTTGTTCGGAATCTCCTTGACATTCAAATTAAGACTAAATGATGATGTGCTGAGCTAGATTGGGGATGTTGACTTAGGTGTCCTTGGGTTCCGTTAGGGACCCGATTGACGGTCCGGGAGTTCGGATTGTTACATTCTATATCTAAATATATATGGCAAAATAATTTGAGTCACATAATCTAATTTGAAGCAATAATTTTAAGGATCACACAGAATGAAAGAGAGAGCTAAATGGGAATGGCTTGCACTTGGAATCGACAGAGAACATATGGAAAAAGCATTAGAAGTGTTGTAGTATGTATATATGGTAGCACAGGTGTAGCCTTCCAAAGGGATGGGTGGGTTTTTAGGTCGTTACACACTTCCACTGCACACTCTCTATGATCATAGTTTTCAAATTGCTATCCATTAGCACAAGTGTCAATAACTTCTCTGGAATGTAGAATGTGGGATTTCACAATCACTCTCACTTAGGACCAGTGTCTTTTAGTGGCTTAACCCCCTCATAGACTTATCGACCCTTGCCCCAAGCTATGTAAATGTGTTTTTTTTTTTTTTTTTTTTTTTTTTTTTTTTTTTTTTTTTTTTTTTTGCACTCACTCATTGTTCACGTCTACTCAGTTAGGAAGCATCCAACCATATAAGTATTAGCAACTTCTATCTTAAGAAAGGTGGAACCTCACTTTAACAATTAGATAGTGGTCGCCGGCTATACTGCACATGTTGTATGCTTGTACCGTAGAGAATCTGAATTTTTACAGACTATTTTTGTTGCTTTCGGCTCTTTCTAGAAATAATCAACATCTAACTGGTTTTGGTGTTCTCTTCGGTGCAAAAGATTTATTTATGAGGCAAGGCAGTTGAGAAAACTCGTAACGTCTTTTGAAAGTGATGTGAAAATACCATGTAGTACGCAGATGTATTGCAGTGTTAAATTAAGAGAAAAGTGTCTGTTTTCTTTATGCTCATGTAAAATATATTCTAACTCAGTTCATTCTAGCTTGGCTATGTTTTTTTCTTGGTTGGACAGGACAAGACTCAATTTGTAGGCTCATGTAGTCATCTTTTAACCACATTGAACTATTGTTGCAGGGTTTTTATCTATTTAGACCCATCTTGGTACTTTAAGTTTGATGTGGCTCTTACAAATATGTTTGTCCTCTTCCGTTGGAACTTAGGCTCCCCATAAATTGATGACATTAATTTAAGCCCAAATGCAAGACAATTGCTAGTTTTTAACTTAAAATCCATTGAAAATTTGATACAAAAACAAATAATAATAAATAAACCAATTAGGTGGAAAGGTGTTTCAATTTAAGTGGTTTAGTAATTTAATATGGACGGTCTAGATTCATGGATGATTCACCTTTACTAATTAAGAAAGATGATTCTTAGGACAGTCTAGATTAAGATAAATAGATATAAATATCATCACTCTACTATTTAATGGTCAAGATTCCAGTTGTAGCGGAGTGGGATAGTCTCCGAATTTTGTGATGTACCTTTCTGAGGCTACAGTTGATGGTTTGATGTTCTGATCCAAGCCATGGCTCATTTAACCGTAACCTAATAAGCCAACAACATTTCTAGGGCATTTATTCTCATTGGATTTTGTGATGTACGTTTCTGAGGCTACAGTTGATGGTTTGATGTTCTGATCCAAGCCTGGCTCATTTAAACCTAACCTAATAAGCCAACAACATTTCAAGGGCATTTATTCTCGTTGGATTTGGATGGATGAAGAAAATAATTTAGTGTGGAAAAAAAAAAAAAAACCCTAGGAATTAAGATCACAAGTTGGCCTTGTACAAGTCAAGGTAGTATTATGAAAGATCAATTCAAGGCTGGTAAAATTATAAGATTATGTTTGGTTGGACGTAAAATATCTTTCATAATATATATATATATATTTTTGGTGTTTGATTGTTGTAAAATATTTACGAAAAAAAAAATATTAAAATTTAATAAAAATAACTTTTTTTATTAATTTTCGACGATTTATTTTACATGTCTCGCCCGATAAACTTGACCTCAATCTTGATATAGACTCGACTTTAACCTTGACATAGACCTTTGTCAAACATCAATAAAGTAAAAATAAAAAAATATTTTACCTAAAAAAATATATATATATTTTAAAAAAATTTAGGTCGAAACAAACAGAGCCTAAATGACAAATATTCTTATGTCCTACCATTACTTTCTAGCTAATGTGCATGAGTTAACACGATTGAATTAACACAACCATAAATATAATTATTTGTACCAGTCTGATAAAGTAATAAATGAGTACCTTGTATATTTGATGCAGTAAAAACTAGGAACGGACCAAAATGGAAGAAATTGACAACAGAATAAGCTTTGTATCAAATAAATAAGCAAAAACGTCCAGATATTAAGTTTATGAAATAAAGCTCAATACAAGTTTATTGCCCTGGTGGCCATTTTCAGCTAGCACAAGATTCCTTAGAGAAGTTGAATCAGGACAATTACTAAAAATCTAGGACTCTCTTTCTAAAAGTAATAATAAAGAATTAGATCTCACAGAGGTGAAGACAATTAACATCTTTCAATTAGCTTCAATCCAGTGATGATCATAATAAACTTTTAATGTTCACAACCGAGACATACTTCCTAATTTATTATTTGTAAGGTAGTTGTTCCAAAAAAAGAAAAGAAAAAATGAATAGTATAATCGTAGCTTACATCCAAACGTGTGTCTCTGGCTCATTAGCGCGTGGATTCAAGAAAGCAAAGGTAGGAAAATTGATTAATTAACAAGGTGATGTCAAGAAAGTAAAGGCAGGAAAATTTGATTAATTAACAAGGTGATGTCATGTGAGTAAAATGACATAATATCTCACTGTTAAAGCACGCATGACTACCGATAGCCATAGTTGGAGAGTGGTAGTAAAAGAGGGGGTTTGGAGCTGAAACGTGTCATGTCCTGTTCTTTGCATAGTGAAATTCTTTTGCCGAATTTTCACCGTGGACATAGGTTTTATGTCAAACCACATAAATCTTTGTATTCTTTGTGTGTAGTGTGTTTACTTTTATATCGATTTCTTGATTGTGTTGTTGGTTCGCGGAATTTGTCACAACATTTATGATATACATTTTAGATCGAATTAGATTTTCTAATCCAAGCCATGGCTCATTTAAGTGTAACCTAATAATCTAACCACATGTCTAGGGCCTTGATTCTCATATATATTAGGAATTAAGACCACAAATTATTGGGCTTATAAAAGTAAAGAAAGTACTATGAAAGATCAATTCAAAGCTGGCAAAAACCTTAAGATTTGTTAGTTGTAAATCACCTTGGTTACAAATTGGAAGAGGCCAAGTCAGTTCATAAATCCAGAGCAACGTTGTATCTTTTTTAAAGTCTAGGACCACTTGACAATTATGCTTCTATCAGGAATTGCGAAAGAATCTTTGTTAATAGCCACTGCCACAAGGGATACCATGTGTCCGAATTGAATAATAATATTGCATGACTGGTCAGCACTGAATGGGCCATACTGGGTCCCACTTGACTTTACTCTAGAAGCCCTAAGAACCTCTAGCTATTAAGGCCTGGTATGTGAGCACCTGTGCTCATAAGAGGAGGGGGTCGCTACCCCTCACTCTCCTGGTTCGGCGGTGCCCCGCTCTAGTCAGATGGGCCCTACCATAACTCAAAGGCCTCTCGTTTCCCGCAATACTTGGGATAGGGGCCCGAGGGTTCTACTGGCTGTTCTCCCCGAGCCCCCTGTTGTGGAAGCTCAAGGAGCTTAGAAGTTGGGGGAACGCGAGGCCAAAGAAGGCAGAGCCTCGGAACCTCCCCCTCTTCGCCTAGCATGGGAATATGAGTCATAGTGGAAGGGAGGCTGGAATTCAAGGTACCGCCCTACGGAGAAGAAGGGAAAAGTGGGGAAGTCATGCATGAAAACATACCTACCTCCCCCCTCTCCCTTCTTATCTTAAGGCCTATACCAAGGGGAGGAGACACTTAATAGTACTTGCACCTAAGGTTCGGGAAGGTAGGAGTCATTCGGCGCATTAAATGCACTGAAATGACCTGTACACAGAATAATCATTGCATCACCTGACCCATGGCGCATGTTGCCTCGGGCCGCCTTCCTGACGTTCCATCAGTCAGGAAGAGGTCCTTCTGCCCACTGGTCAAAAGGAGGTTACCCTCTTGGAACCAATGGTCAAGGGGAGGTCCCCCCCCCCCCAGCGACAGGGGGGCATTATCCAGAACCAACTAGTATAAATAGGAATAGTAATTAAAAATTAATAACAAGAGAACAAGAATCATAAAGACCTACTACCGGACCTCGAGTTAGACAAGTACTGAGTAACTGCCTTCCTTCTCTTAATCTTCACTTGTGAAGAATCCTTGGTATAACTTGAGTTCCCCCTCAGACATTAACCTCATCATTCCTGACCGATGTGGAACGATCTCCTCACCCTATCACCTAGCATCTATTAACATTTTGGCTACTTCAATGGGGAGGAGCATTTTGCGTATGTCGGGTGTGATACCCCTTTACTCCGAGACATGGGTTGATCAGGCCCAAGTCTGAACCCGAGGGAATGTCAAATAATTAATATTTAACAAACATAGATGACAAAAAGATTTAAGAAATAAACATTTAAAGCTGAAAGAATTCCAAATATAAAATCCTTAAAATGATAAAGATTAAAAGATATAATCCAACTCTCTAAAACCTCCATGAGTACAACTCGGGAATCCATCTAGTGGACCCCTAAACAAAAGTCCAACTGAAATTGAATTACTGAAAAATAAAATCCCAAACTAAAACATAGAGAGAAGTCCTACGTAAACAGATGAATGAGTGGCTGTCTTCAATACGCACGATCAAGCTCTACGGTTGGAACTGTCCGGTACCTAAAAAGAATAAAAGAGTGGGTCAGGCCCACGAACAAGTTCTAGTCTAACTACAATCCATATAGTGACCCAATACACATATACATCCTAGATATCCCACAATATCTATCTAGTCCATAAATACATATATATCAACACTAAGGGACATTCACCGGACTACAAAAGTGGTCCAAACCTGAATAGAAGGCAACATGCAAAAACGCACCCAAAGGTGGGCATGAATACCTTGACCTAACAGGGTACACCTCAACCTATCATAGCCAGCTACGCATTCACTGGATATACGCAACCAACAGTTAATCCATGTAGTCACTCAACTTACTCGGTTAATCTAACCTAAATATAAGTAGGACTCAATGTTTACAATCCATTCCCTTATTCCGATAGGGTAGGTCTTAGCGTTTGGAGCTAAACCATCCCTACTATACTACCGTCCCATACCGGTGCATACACTCCACAGTATCCATGTAAATTATAGTACCTAAATAACAGTTCAGCAATTAAAGTCCAAAACTATGATACCCCCTGATTTTAGAGCCACGGGTGATCAAGTCCCGGCACAGATCCGAGAGATATCAAGCAATCAATATTTAAACAAGCAAGAGTACAAAAAAAAAAAAAAAAAAATTAAAAGATAAAATAATACGCTGAAAGGAATTCTAAATGTAAAACCTCCAATGATAAACTTTAATAATATTTAAACTTCCAAATCCGTACAACTCGGGAATCCAACTAGTGGACCCCTAATAATCCCAAATGATAAAACTTTACAGAAAAAAAAAACCAAAGCTAAAAACAGAAAGAAAATCCTATTTAGTCGGAAGAATGAGTGACTGTATCTGCATCATCATGATCAAGCTTTAAGCCTGGTACTATCGAACACCTGAAAAATAAGGGTGGGTCAGGCCCACATGCAAGTTCCATACTATTACAATCCAAACATAAACCTGATACGCAAATACATCTTAGATACCTCAACAATAGCTAAAGTAGTCCATATAGATATAAGTACACATTATAGGACGTTCACCAATCCACATAATCCGTCTCAACCCGAGTAGAACAACCAGGGAAACATCATTAGGCCTAGTTATCAATCCTAGGCGATATACGCACCCTAACCGTGATCAGGAGACTCAAGCTTATATCATAATACCATAAGTATATATATAAAACTTTCCTAATACAGAAAAGTAAAGCAAACATCCGTTATCTTGTTCAACTATTTTAGTTGACAGGACATGCATCCATGTAGGATTTAACTGTTTTAGTTAATCCATTCCGTATATATGAAGAGGTAGAACTTAGCATTTTGATCTAATCCATCTCTGATATGCCATCGTCCTATACTGGTGCATATAATGCATATGATCCAAAAATGATGCATATTCATTTGAACATCAAATCCATCCATAAATAACATAATCGAAATCAGATATATACAAGATTTTCTTATATATCTAGTATATGATTATAATCATAAAACTCCTTTTAAATTGCTAATATAATGATGAATAATTTAAAACATCCATATCCGTATAATTGATCGAACAGAAATCATAAAAGTTCATCAGTTAACCTCCATAGCATGATATAATAATAAATAGAATTATAACTGAGCACATTATACTAGAATTTCTAATCAATACTTCCATACTGGTTCATTTCAACTACTAGAATAAGGACTTGTAATTAAATCCTCGTTAACCTTGGCGGCATGCAAATTTATATTTACATCACATAACGTCCATTTAATCCTCCACCTTAAAACCTGTGCATGCTGTAAAGACCCTCAAAAGTCCAAACTGCACAGTATATAAAATCCTAATGGTATTTTATACAAACCCATTTAAATTGATTAAACCACAACCAGCAAGTAAAACCCCCTCAACTTCTGACAGCATGCAACTTACTAGTTAAAATTACATGACGTCCATAACCCTAGCATAACCAATAGTACTGGAATTGAAATATGTTGTAAATATATCATTGATATAAAATCCCAACAATAACTTTCATATCAATCCCTTTAAGTTACTAACTCAAACTAGCAAATTAAGTCCTCCTCCTTCTTAGACAGCATGCATGTTAATCTTTAAAGAAATAATGACATCCCTTAATATTAACACACTAGCATATACTGACTATTTTAGGGTTTCAACAGTTAATTTTAAACATTTAAAACCTCCCATCAATTTCCAGAAACTGCATTCAAGCCCCTGTACTAAAAAAATGTTACAAAACACCCATAGAGGTTTTTTTCCAAGGGAGCCAGCTCCCTCTTCATGGGAGCCGGATCTTAGGCTTCTAGAGCCAACTCTTCCTCATAGAGAGCTGGCTCTCTCTTCATGGGAGCCGGCTCCCTCCATTGGGGAGCAGGCTTTCCCTTTGAGAGCCCTTTGCTTCGTCTCTTCTTTGTCCGGTTATCTTCTGCGCTTCCGACGAAGTCCAACGTCCTTGTCCCAAATATTTCTAACATTCCTAGGTTTTAATTTAAGTTCTTATTGTCCTAGAAACTCCTCACCTTCCAGTATAAATTAATTGACAAAAATCTAAACCGAAAACAA
>JAOTQH010254336.1:0-11675 GCA_025631255.1 Cornus kousa | reverse complement strand
AGTAGTAGTGTTGGTAGTGGTTTTTATAAATTTAAATTTGACACAAAAAGGCTTTTCTTGAACCACACATTCACTACGTTAGTTTGGCGTTAGTTGAACGGCCTCGTCAGGTGTATTATGCAAGTTATCAATTGGGTGGTTTTCCTACCTGATCTTCCTAGAAAGACAGGACATTTCCATGTGTTCATTGGGTTTTTACATGGTGGAGATGGCATGGGTCTTGCGATCGTATCTCATAATTATATTGCTTCTTTCTAGGCCTATTTATTTTGGGCCTTTTGGTGACTTATTGCTGCAAAACCCTAGGGGTTTGAGACAGCTACTTTGTGTCCTATCTTTTCTTAAAGGTTGAAAACGACGACATGGTCAATACGTGGTGGTTGAATTTTAGTCGTCGATGTGGTCAATACTTGTCTCCATCACGTAAAGGCGGGAAACAACACCAAAGAGTTTTTTTAAGGTCGCAAGAGGCGAGAGATATAAGTAGGAAAAAGTTGAAGTTCGTTGTGTCGAGTATTGGGTTGAATGATCAATCTATGCATGTGAAGCCAATGGAGGATGTTAGGCAGCAATCTTATCTATCTCGTCTGAATGGTAGACTTCACAGTGATTCACTTTGTACTAAATTGTAGAGACCGATTCCTTTTTTCCATTTTTATGGATTTTTTTTTCCGTTATTTTATTTTATTTTTCTGTGTTCAGGTTTTGTCCATTCGGGTTGAGTCGACTACTTGGGAATAGTTTTTGACACTTCTTTCATTTGATATTTTTATTGTCCTTCTTTTTATTTCACTTCTTTTGTTTTGGGGTTATTTGCATTATTATGTTTGAGGACATTTTCATTTGTTAGGGGTCTTTTTGAAAATATTTTATTTCAAGGGTTTCTGAGAAAGTATCTTTTGGAATATATTTTTCTTTTGGGTCTTTGTGAGAATATCTTTTGAGATATTTTAGTGGAGGGGCGTTTGTGCAATTAACGAATGTTAATGCCAAGTGTCCAGTTTTGGATTAGGATTCTCATACGAGATTCATTTTTACATTTCGTCAATTCACGTACTCTTAAAAATGCATTCCGGACATTTTTCCCCATTTTAGGGTTTCTGACCCTGGGAGTTGTCGTTCTTGCTTGTGGCTTATCATTCTGTTTGAGACTCATTTATCAACGCAGTTTCTTTCGTTGTTCATCATTTTTCATATCGGTGCTTTTCATTTACGGTCTTATTCTATTTGAGCGCGTATTGACAGTTTTCACTTTTCGAGGCCGCACGGGGTCCGTTCGGACGATATTTTTAGAAATCTATAAATAAAGGTGAGGAGAGAGAAAATCAGATATTTCCTCTCTTTCCCACGACTGTGCTGCCATGAAGGCTTCTTCCTTCTCTCCTCCTTTTGGCCTTCTTCCCCTCTGATTCTCCCCTAACCATGAAGGCTTTATTGTCGGCCTTGAATTCCATCTAATTGGAATTCTATTTTGGCCATTTTTGAGTTTTAGTTTTGAGCTCGGGTTTAGATTTGGGTGTTGCCGCAAGAAGGACTTTCGTTCTCCTCGTTATCCCCGTCATAACCTCGAAGTTTCGTCACATTCGGAAAGGTTTCGTTTTGGTGTCATTTGAGATTTTCATCTCAAATTGAGGTAGGGAGTGTAGTATGTTTGTAACTTTTGATTTTTCTTGTGTTTTGTAGTTTATCATATATTATATGCATGTTGTGTGAGTTGTAGGTATATATGTGTATGAGATTACATTTTGACTTAGGTTTACATATTGTTTAAAGCATGCATATAGTTATTATCTTATATAGTTCGTTATTTAATTTGGTTGAAGATAATATTACTATTAATTTCATTGAAATATAATTGTAGTACCTTTATATTCATCTTGCCAATTAAATTACTATAAGCTTGTTTAGTATTTGTGTGGTTGTTTAATTAAATGTTTAAGGCTTACAATATTTGTATGATTTGATTCTTTGTGTTGATATCATAATGCTAGTGTAAGCTTATACGCATTAAGGACTTAATATCATGGCATATATATATAACCATATGTACTTAGGACATGGATTGCGTGATCTTCACATTTATGTGTGCATAGAAAATGGACTGTGTGCAATATATATTTATAATTATGTTGTGGACATAATTGATTATTTTGGAAAATACTTGGGGCATTTGTTTCATTGATATGGCTAGAGTTCAGCTCTAATACGGGAGGTATGAGTTGTCCCCAATATAGTGCACACTTAGGCAGTTCCTTGTGGGTTAGTAGCCCAAAATAGCTATTTGTCTTGGTTGTGATGTTTATAACCAGATGTTCGTGTCCAATATATTCCTATTATGTGATTTCGCATTTCATTTTCAAGTTAACAATCTATGTGTAATTGTAACTTGTGATTTTGGTATTGGATGTTCCAATTTGGTTATTTTTATATTCACATATGGTATTTTGGTATTAGATATTCTAATTTGTTTAAGTATACTTTTATATTGTGGATTTGGTTTATAATGCTACAATGTTAGTTCTAAGATGATCCCTTAGCTTCACCTTCAAATTAGACGTTAGGAGGCATGTTCCACATGTTATGATCTATACTATGCTTGCAAGGCCATTGAAACCTTATGTTATCCGCATGATGCACTTTCATACGAAGTAATTCAATTTACTCACACCCGTTGACTATATATTTTTCAGGTGATGGAGTCCCTCTTATGGATGAACACTTTCCATTACTCATTGTGGATTTGGTGTCATGGATACTCTTTTGTTGTTTACATGAAAAATGTTTAGCATGTCCTTTTGTAGTACTTTTGTAACCATGAATGTATAATGTACATTTTTGGATCATGATATGTAATTAAGGCCAAAGAGCCATTTTAAATGTTTAATGTATGTTTCACATCTTGCACGACACTTAAAGTCTCAATTTTGAGGTTATAGGAGGCCTATTGCATTTTCTGGTTTGCAGCAGAGTTTTTTGTATTCTTCGAGCCAGTTCGGTCGATCGAAGCTTCATTTCAGATGACCAGTTTCTATTACTATTAAATTGGAACTTTAGGCAATAGCCATTTAACTTTTTGGACTACATTGGCAGACCAGTTTTGTACTTCGGATGACCGATTTCTTGGCTTCATTTCGGACGACCAAAATGGCTTCTTGTTGCCAGTTCTATTTTGGACACTTGTCTTACATGTTAGGACCCTTGTACATATCCATTTTATGTTTTTGACCTTGTATGTACCATTTTAGGGCTTGTGTGACCCAATTCGAACTTAGTACCTATTCTTTGACTATTATCGGCGCCGGAAGGTACCGCTTAACTTTTATGACCTTAGCTTCCGCATTTGTTTCCATCTTAAGTATTATTACCTCATTAGAGGATCCTTCTTCGTCCTAGAGCTGGCATTCGCCTCTAGTGACCTTTTTTATTCTTTTCATTTCTGCATTTTGGACTCGATATCAGTCAAGTTTCGGGCTACCCGTTGACATACCAGGTTCTAGAAATTCGGGCCGTCATAGAATTATTTAATTTTACTTCATTTGCAAAAGAGTTGGAAAGGATCGTGGGGACTAATCATCCCTGATCCCTAAATGAGTAGTGATGGTGGGGTCTATTACTAGGTTTGGGAAGGCTTGGTAGTTTTTGTTGCAAGTTTGATTATAAATCCTCCTTATCTTTACTTTGTTGTTGTAGTGGTGGGTTGTATAGGTTCTATATAATTGTTTATTTTGTTTATCGGATGTGTATCTTAGCCCATAAGTTGTACAAATCTGGGAAGTCATATCCTTTGGTTCTAAAGGTTGTCATTTGCAAGTGTCGTTTACTTGTTTCTATTTTACAAGGAAAAAAAATAAATAAACATCCATCTCTCTCTATAATGACCGGTTCCATTTTCAATTCTTTTGGTATTTTAATTTTTTTGGTATTTCCTTTTCTTTTCTTTTCCCCTTTTTATGCATGGGGACGCGTACTGCGAGGTTCCTAGAGTGTTTGGGACATTTCTCTGGATTTAGAACCCTTAGAAACTTTTTTGGATTCATTTCGAGCTTTTTCAATTTTTGTGCCTGAGAGGTTCCGTGTGGGCCCAAGTTAGGTTTCTGTGCTCAGAAAATTTATGAATTCATTTATATTTTTTTTTGCTTATTAGTATGCATATAAGTGTTTATGTGACTAAATGTGTATGAATAGCATTGGTGTAGTTAAGTTTACACTTGGAGGGAAAATTTGTATATTAGGTGGTCAAGATAGGCACCACCATTGACCAACTTTTTGAAAAAGGGGGATATCAGAATTTTTGGCCCATTTCTCTCTCTTTTTTCTCCATTGTAAATCATCCTCTCTGTGATACCTCCGGATTTCCAAATGCGGGTCGGCGAGACCCACGCCCGAATACCCGAGGATATCAAAAATAAATCTGTAATAAACGAACACAGAGTACAAAAGAATAAATAAGAATAAAAAAATGCTAAAAAAAAACTAAAAGGATGATCCAATAACTTCTCAGAATAAATTCTTATTAAAAATAAAAACATTCTGATATAATTAATCCTCCATTAATACAACTCGGGAATCCATACTGTGGGGACCCCTAGAAAATCCAAACTAAACAAGTGACAGTAATAACTGTCTACATCAGAACACTGAAACATAAAGGAAACTCCTATGTAGATACTCCGAAAGAATGAAGTGGATGATCCCTATTCCACACAAACAATCCCTACTCCTGACGCATACCTGAAAAATAAGGGTGGGTCAAGCCCACAGACAAGTTCTACTCTACTACAGTCCAAACAGAGATCCAATACATATATATATCCTAATCGATCCAACAATAGCTAAATAGTCCATATATGTACAAATACACATTATAGGATGCTTACTAGACCATAGGTCTGTCTCAACCTGAATAGAAGGCAACACATAAATCGTACATAAAGTGGGCATGTACATCTAGACCTATAAGGGGCCAGGTGTCTACTATGTCCAGTTATCCATCCTAGGCGATATACGCACCCTAACCACTAATCTTGAGGCTCAAGCTCATATCATGGCATATAATTATATATAAAAAAATCCATCCTATCCAATACAAAGTAATCATCTAAAGTAATCCGCTATAAGTCATTCAACTTGTTTAGTTGACCTAACTTGAGTATAAGGAGGACTTAACATTTTAGTTAACATATTCCCTTATACAAAAATAGGTAGGACTTTACTTCTTTGGTTAATCCGTCCCTAGAATGTCACCGTCCCATACCGGTGCATTAAACCACACAATCCAACAGTTGATGTAATAAGTAAAGAAATACATCAAATAATCCAAATGTAACCATGATAATATGATATTAAGTTATCACAAAATAGGAATGACTTATTATTTATTTAAGCTTCCTATATCATATATCCTACACAAACTGAATCTTATGATATTTTACTATTCAATTACTTAAGCATTCTCCATATACCATTCACGCTATACATTTAATCTTAATTGTTGAAACAATTTAAAGATTAAATCTATTCGTTTATTTAAAACATTCAAATAGCAAACATCATTATGATCGAGTCTATTTAAATTTATTTAAAACTAAACCGAAGTCCCTATTTGATGTTCAGGACCCTTAAAAATAAAAAAGAAGTAACACTACGGTGTTTATGAAACTTCTCCAGGTAATACTCGAGCTTTTGTTCTAAATGCTCGAGCACCCTATCCAAGGCTCGAGCATCCTACTTCAGGCTCGGGCTTTTTATCCTAGTTGCTCGAGCTTTCCTTCTAAGGCTCGAGCTTCACATGCAATTACTCAAGCTTTTCCTTACAAGCTCAAGCTTTTCCATCCAAGGCTCGAGCATTCCCCCAAAACTCGAGCACTGTAACAGCGATCCGAGCACTATTACGCAAATCAACCCAGAATTTCACTGTGCATTCATTCTTTATTTGTTTCAAGAATCCTAGGCATGTTTCTATATTCCATCAATCCATAGATATAAAAAAATAATAATAATAAATAAATAATAAAAAAAATAAAAATAAAAATACATAATTTAAACATGTAAAAATTCATACAAGAAATGAAATCAAAATCATGAATTTATCAATTCATAACACAAGAATAGATATGAACCAATTTCATAAAACCTATGTTCTAATCCAATTAAACATACATAATTATTTAATTTTATGAGTTTAATAAATCCTAGAATTTCCTAGGTATGTATAGAAACACAAATCAAAGGGAAAGAGATAGAAGAAGAACTTGCCTTAAACTTTCGGATCAAATATTAAACTCCTTCTTCCTTGATCTGCTCTCTAAAGGATTTTCTCCTCCTTCCTTCCTTTTCTTCCTTCTCTCTCTAACTCTCTCTCTCTCTAAAATAAAATCACGTACTATATTTTTTTGAAGCCTCCAACAGACTTATACCAATGTATATATAGGCTAAAGAAAAATAACCCAAATCCTAATTCCATTTCAAGTCAACTTAATAAAGAAAATAAATATAAAAATATAAAAAAAATAACGTAAAATATGTTACGTATATAATATATGCATATCCTTATTAAATAAATAAATTATATACATCCCATTATTTATTAATGGATTATCTAATAATACTTAAGTTACCATCATATTATGAAGTAACTTAAAACATGATACGTATAAAATCTATGTATATCCATATTATATAAATATATAAAAATGAACATCAGATTAAATATTAATACCCAATTTACCATAAAATTTAAAACTGATATTAAACAAAATAACTCAAAAGGGGATGCCTTGGGCAATAATGAAGATTACATGGGAAAAGGATCGCATTAGGGTGATGGGATCCTTTATGTGACTTAGGTGCGGTTCAATATAGAAAACAAGGACATAAGGATTTTCATAATAATCACTGGTAGACATTTTAGGAATGGGTTTTTGTGGCTGTGGTTTGGCTTGGGTTTGCAATTGAAATGGATCTGGGGAAGGGTTAACTAAGGCAGACTTGAAACTGGAAGCTGAGGTAAGGGGTTGGAACTGGTTAACTACTGCAAGAGCAGAAGAAAACTGAGGTTGGGTAACTAGAGGGTAAGTAGAGCAGATATCAAATGGTTTAACTTGTTGATGCCTCTGGGGATGAGTCTGTCGGCTTGCCATCAGATTTCTACAAGAATTCTCTGGTAAGAAAATCTAGAATAGAATTGTTACTCCCTTTGATATATTCTATATCAAAATCAAATATACTTAAAATAGCTTGCCATCGGACAAAAATTTGTTTAGAAGCAATATTTTCAACATCTTTTTCCAAAACATATTTTGCACTTTGATAATCAACTCGGACTAAAAAATTTTGATTTAAAATATCATCCTAAAATTTACTAATACATAAAACAATAGATAAAATTTCTTTTTTAACAGTACTATAATTACTTTATGCTTTTGTCCAAACACCAGAATGAAAACGAACTAATTGTTCAGGTGCATTTAGACTGACTCTTTGTTTGAGAATGCCACCATAACCAATGTCAGAGATATCTGTTTCAATAATTTTAAAAGAATCAGTAGTTGGGATGCTAAGACAGGGCAAAGACTTTACATATTGTTTAATAGATTTAACTATATCTAAGTGAATAGAAATCCATGGGGGAAGATTACTTTGAAGACGATCAAAAAGGGGTTTACATTGCTTTCAGAGATCTTTGTAAAAATCAGCAATGTAATTATGAAATCCTAAGAATCTCTAAAGTTATGACTTATCAAGAATTTCATCAGGAAATTTGTCAACAAATTATAGTGACCTGTCAATTGGAAGTATTTTTCCTTGATAAATGTAGTAACCAAGAAACCGAACTTTGGTTTGGAATAGCTGGATCTTGAAGGCAGAAACTACAAGACCATTTTTCGGGATGATTGCTAGAAATGATTTCAAATGTTTCCAGTGTTCATTAATTGAGTTAGAAAAAATTAGAATATCATCAATATATACAATTAAGAAATGACTGTACGGATTGAAAATATCATTCATGATATTTTGGAATTCACTAGGAGTATTTTTTAACCCAAAAGGCATGAATTTCCACTCATAATGTCCAAAGGGAGTAGTGAAGGCGGTTTTGTACCAATGTTTCCTTCTAAGTCGAATTTGCCAAAATCCGGATTTCATGTCAAATTTAGAAAAGATGACTGCCAGACTTAGTCAGTTTATAAGGTCCTTCTTATTGGGAATATGATATCTAATCTATTTTAAGACCTTATTGAGAGGTTTGTAATTAATGACTAGACAGGGAACTCTTCTTTCTATTTCAGAGTTTTTCTGAACATAAAAAGTAGGGCATGACTAAGGTGATTTACTTTTCCTAATGATCTTTTTACTAAGAAGATCTTTGATTTATTTTTTGCAAAATTCCATGACTTCAGGACTCATTTGAATTGGTTTTGATTTAGTGGGGATATTTTTTTCTTTAAATCCTTTAATATATGGTAACTTGATCGAGTGTCATTTTCTGTGCCAGAAGGCAGTTGGAAGACTAGAACAAACTGTGTTAATGACTTGTTGTTCGAAATCTTTTATTTTTTTCTGGAGAACAAGATTAGTTAACTGTTGGTCAATCCTTTTATAATTGACTTCTTCTTTTAAAAATTTTAACTATTGGGTCTTTCTGTGAAGAAGACTAATGGTTTTTGACACAGATGAATCAATGACTGATTTTAATTCTTTTCGAGAAGAAGGACTTAGGAACTCAAAGTGCACCTTATGTCCAAAGGGGCAAGTGGTAAGTCCTCTGTTATTAGTTGTAAATGGGTATACGAGGTAAATGAATGGGACTCCTAAGATTAATTTATCTATCATATTTTTTACCAGAACAAATGATGTTTTGAAGCATACATTGTTCTGACAAATATGAGCTTTGAACAATTTGTATTTTATATCCATTTTACTACCATTAGTGGAACTTAATTGTTCAGAATTTTTCTCATAATCTTTAGTTGGTATGAGACCTTCTTCAATGCAATTAAGATAAGCTCTTGTATCAATTAAGGCAATAACTTCAAGTTTGAAATCTTTGTTGATGATAAGGGTGACTTTAGCATACCATTTTTGCAATGATATTTTACTTAAGGTTTGAAGTTTGTGGGAAGGATCTGACTCAGCTGAATGTTTAGAGCCTTCTTCATCTGAGGATAACGATGAATCTTTCCCTTTAAAGGAGGAAGCAGGATTCATATTAAGTTCCTATATGTCATTCTTGATGGCTTGGTTTTCTAATTTAAGATTCTTAATTTCAGTTTTTATGATATTAATTTCTGTATGGAGGTCTTGAATGGTGACTTCTTTTGGTTGATTATTGAACCTTTCAAGAGTTTTATATAGACTGAAATTTAGTTTAGTAACTTTTGCGGCTTTAGCTTCTTGGTTTCCTAACAATATCTTAAGTATTTTAAGGTAAGAGGACTTAAGCTCAGGGTCTTCAACTTTACTGATAAGATCAATTAGTAGATGTTTTTGTTCTTTAGCTTTTGTTAGAACATTGAGTGACTTACAATAACTATCCTTACATCCTATTTTAATATCAAGAGACCTAGGAGGGTCGTTAGAGGATTGGGAGGAAGAACTAACTTCTGGGTCACTTTCGTTACTATCATCTGTATCCCTTATTTGTAGTATTTGAAAAAGGGATTCTTTAATTTCATCAGAAATTTGTAACTGATTCATTTTATTTTTTTTTTTTTATTTTTTTTTTTTTTTTCATAACATTTAAAAAATTTAACTTTACTGGAATCTTAAGTGTCCTTTTTTATTCTTTTTTACTGTATTTCTTTTTTGGTTTTTGTTTTTCTTTAGAATAGTAATCTATTTTGGGGAAAATTGATTTTCTATTTTTATAATTTCTACGATATCCTTTGTGACTTTTGTATGTCTTTCGTTGCTGGTTGGCCTTTTTTCTTAAAGGAGCTATAGGTGGGAGACCATACTGTTCAAAAAAAGTTCTCATTTCATATTTAGCTCTTTTTCCTATAATTATTTAACTGGTTACTGATTTTCATGTCAATACACATTCTTAATCCTTCTTTTTGGATTAAGCTAATGATATTGCCATATGTAAAGTTATCATAATCAATAACACCTGTGGTTTTACTATGGGTTTTTCTGATCTTATAGGCGAAGAGATTAGGTAAACCATTAAAAAAATTTTCTTTCCAAAATAGTTTATTACTGTCATCTTAGAGCATTACTCGTGATAAAAATACATCTTTATACCACCTAAAATCACTCATGGTTAGACAGGTGAGATTGGTTAGTTGATCATGTATTCTGGCAGTTATGTTATTGGGGGTACCTATGAAGTGTTCAACTATGGTGTAGACTAGCGTATTAACTCCATCTGGAATACCTCGCCCAATGGTTTCATCAAAGATGGGAAGTCCATTATTGTCTTTATGGACAACATTTTTGATTTTTTCACGAGAGTCTTTAGTGAGATGTTTTCCCACCAAGATTTTAACATGCTGGCGAATCCTGAAGTGAACAAATCAACTATCTCAGGTTAACTAAGGTTATGGGTAGTGACATAATTGTTAGCTACCATAGATATACGACCTAACTTATTTAAGATTTCTTGTTCTGGCAAACCATCTATGTTCAATTCATAGAGTTTATCAGAAGAGACTAAAAATTGATTTTGTATATTTTTTTCTTCATTTTGTAAATCTAGGGGAGTTGGTCTAGGATACCAATTTTTGGTAAGGCTAGTGGGGTTGACTCATTTGTTAGAAATGCGATTAAGCTCTAAATTGCAGAAAGCTTGTTCAATGGTTTGAATTTCAAAAGCAGAACTAGAGTCAAAAGAGGAGTTATCAGTATCGGTGTCATTATGTATGACAGTGACAGATTTTTCATCTTTAACTTTGGCTTTTCCTTTCTCGAGTGTTTTGAGAATGGTTTCGATTTGTAGGATAACTGAAGGGTCTGGACTTGGTGCTGGCAGACCTTTTCATTGAGTAGGCATAGAAATTAATGGTTTTTCTATTATGGGAGGAGAAGCAATTGTTGAAGGAATGACTGGTATCCGATCTATGGTAAAAGGTAAAGGGACAAGATCTAGTTAGAAGACGTTCTTCATCGAAACTTATTCTAACTGATCCATCAAGAAATTCTTGAACTCTGTCAAGATTACTTATATCATTATTGATTTTTGCCGGATGATTTTCATTTTGCAGAATCCATTCGTTGGGTAACAAAATGTCTTTCCAAGCAATTATTTTTTTAATTTGTACATTAGCATCATGGGTGCTGCTTTGGATTAATAGAGTATGACCTTTTATATCTTTCTGAACTACTTTGACATTAAGATTGGTTTGTATTGTTTTGTAATAAATCTTGTAAATCAAACCTAAGGGCTGAGATACAGGGAGCATGGGGTAACCTAATGTTTTAATATTTTTAGGAAGTAAAGGTCACTTAAACTGAGAGTGAAATCTGGGTAACAATCAAAGTGAACTTGACCATTTCAAAGGCTTGTCTTCATGACTCCTAGGAGACTAAGGTCATAATTTATAAACCGAGTATCTCTAAGGGTTATTAAAAAAGAGGCATTGATTCCTCTGTTAGCGAATGGTGATGAGCACTGAAAAGTGCGCATTTAAACCCGTTAAGCTTGGGTATTCTAGAACCTTTATCTATCTTATTTTACC
>JAOTQH010254316.1:0-11677 GCA_025631255.1 Cornus kousa | reverse complement strand
CATGTTTTTTTTTTTTTTTTTTTTTTTTTTTTTTTTTTCTTTTTTTTTTTTTTTTTTTTTTTTTTTTTTTAAGTACACACAGATAGAGTGTTTAGCATTTATTATTTTGACATTCCTTGAAATTTGGACAAATATAAACGACACTTGGAAAATTAAAAAATGACTAAGTTGCCTTTTTCTTATGTTGAAAGACCTCAACTACTTTATATTTTGACATAAAATTATAAAAATATTATGAAATGCCATTAAAATTCAAAGTAATAATTTTCAAACCAATTTTATATTATTAATTTTTTAAAAAATAATGTTTTTTTTTTTTTGGTTGTTGTTGTTGATGACATTTAATTAGGTTTCTTTTTAGAGTTTGATTAGGTTTTTTTTATCAAAAATAAAAAATAAAAAATAAAAAAAATTAGGTAGGGTCATATAGTGTTTTACAAGATGTGGAGAAAAATAAAAGGGTAATAGAGTCTTTTGGTTTGACATTTTTTTTTTTTTGTTAAACTATTATTATTATTATATAAGTAATTTTGTTAAATTATTATTAAATTAGATAAGAGTGAAAGACATTTCATATTCTCAAGAGAGGTCAAAATGATAAAGGCTAAATGCACTATGAACGTGTAATTTGTTCAAATTTCAGGAGATGTCAGTGTAATTTACCCAACACTCTATATACATTGGCCACATTTAGTTAGACTACAAAGAAAATGAAATTGTATCGATGGTCCTTCATGTTGAGATTGTCTTAAATTGGTTTCTATTTTAGCAAGAATTGTAATCCTTGTGTAAGAAGGAATTAGGTTTATTTATTTATTTTTATTTTTTGGCTCTATAAGTAGATACATATATTATTGTTGAGAGAAATGCAGTACTTGATGGGTAAAAGAAAATTAAGAGTTTGGTAAAGAGAGCACTGATGCCTAAGAAAGTGCTTGTGCAGGGTACCATTTTTTGTGTGTATATGTGCATACAAAAATGGTTACGTAACAATTTTTGTACAGAGATACCAATTTTTTTTTTAGTATATGTACACAAAAAATAATACCTCCATGCACAAAAAGAGATACCTATGTACAAAAGAGATACTTTTATGCACAAAAGTGTTACCGGAATAGTATTTGAACAATGTATTTGGACAATGAACAATGTTTTTTCATATCCATATTAGCATTTTAGTCAACTTTATTTTCTATAAAAATCATGACTTTGACCCCCATCAAATGATAAATACAGACCCACAAGTCTATCTATATGTAATAATCCCAAGAAAAAAGGAGGACAAAACAGTTTCCCTTAATATCTCTCTTTGTTTCATTGTATTTTGAAAATTTACAAATTGGCAAAAGGTTAGTAATCAAAATAGGGCACTTGGTAAGAAATAACATATAGAGAACCATTGTTATGGAGAAAAACAATATAATTTTCAGTTATTGTGATTTATTTTTATTGTCCTAATAAATAACTTCCACAAACTATTGGGCATTCTCAAACCCGCTAACTTTCACTTTGAAAGGAGAGGAGTCAGAGATGCCACAGGCCATGGTTAAGCCTCCAATAAAGCATCACTCTGCTTAACCCTAACCGATCACCTCGAAAGCTGCCACCACCATTGAAACCACCCATCACCTACACAATCTCCACCATTGAAACCACCCATCACCTACACAATCTATACACCACCGCATCGGTTCACCACCACAATTACTAATAGATTTTCAATTTCTATTCATATGTATATAGCTATTTACCAGGGGAAAAAACGGTTATAGATTAGTGCAAAGCCAGTACAAAATCTCGACAAGTATTGATAATAATTCATACCTACTTCAATAATTTAAAAATAAGTTCCAAAAGAAATAACATTCCCCATAATCTAGTTAACAGGCCATGACCGAGTCAGGCCACTTTACTACTCAGACCTATGCATCAGATTACAATCTGAGTTATCGAATAATCACCTGTGTTTTTCTGGAGAAAATCTTACCAAGCAACTGATCACAAATAAACTTGCACTTCTCTTCAGACCATAAAGAAGTACGTTCATTTATCCAATGTCCATCTCCAATATAAAATCTGCAGTTTGCATCAATAACCATCTGCTCAAGCCCAACAACATTTTTGAGCAAATAAATAGCAAACTCAATCTGATTCCAAGTTCCACAAAATCCACCAATTTCAACTCTTTAAGTTGACTATGCAGGTGAACAGGGAGCTCCTCCTCCACTCCTTTTTCAAAATATTTGGATGTGGCATGTGTAAAGTTGACGTATATATCACAAGCTAGGTTAGACTACAATGTAAACCACTCCAATAAATAATACAATTAACAATGGATATTATATCAACAAGGAGATAACTGTCTCTCACTAAAAAGGTCGAGATATCCAATAAAAATAAAGATTAATTTTGACAAAGGGAAATATTTATAGAGATGAGGAGGTAACAAATGATTGAACAAAAACCATTTTCTTATCCGAAGTGAATAAAAAATGGTTCAGTCAAAGAAGAGAACTAATCCACAGTTGACATATGTATGCATTATGAAAAAAAATATCCTTGAATGATATTTATGCCTTCCATTAGGAAAGGGCAGTGCTACGCACAATTATCTTTGCTTAATTTATTAATGGATCAGGCTCCTCTCAGTTATGTTTCTCTAGATTATCAGTTAAAAGCTTACACATTGACATGTCCGGCCCTGTTCTTGAATCAATGACTTAAAACTCTCCACGTAATGCGAATAATGGATTTGAAGGGTAAAGTATATAAAACATCCCCATGGTTTTCATTTCGTGCGCATTATACCGGTATAGTTTATTTTGCGTATATAAAGCCAAATTAGATGTTAAAATGTTGTAATTAAGGACCTCCGGTTAGACTTTCAGCAGAAAATGGCCGTTTGCATGTGCATGTGCATGTGCTTTGCACATGACGATTTTAAGACCTTAAAATCCAAAATTGCCCTTTCTTTATACCAAAAGTGCCCTTAAGCATACATATATATATATATATATATATATTCATCTCTTTCTACACTCTCTATGGTCTCTCTTTATTCCCATAGCAACCTCTCTCTCTTGTCTCTCTCTGTTGTGTCTCTCTACAAATATTCAAATGCCATTTTACATAAAATTTGGAGTAAATATAGTAAGTAAAGTTGTTGGGTATGAATGAACTCACTAATAGAAATAGTGGCCACCGCTAATGGGTTCCATGTTGCCGGAATGGGTTTCTGGGTAGAGACAATTTCCCCCCAAATTATAAGAGATTTCCATGTTTTCAGAATCAGTTTCCAGGGAGAGTGATTGAAGGAGCAACAACATTATTTGTCTCTATTCAACTGGCACACTTGGATACACATTAATTTCATCAACTATGAACTGTGTATATATAAATATGTAAATATGTATGTGTGTGTATAACTCACCAAGAATTTGTGAGTTATATAAAAATAGAGCTCTGCAATGTCATCAACAACTCGTCAATGACCTACAACCCAACTTGTCCAACAATTTCTCCCCCTAGCTAAATCAAGGAAACCCATTCCATCTCAATCCCAACAGCAATAAATGTGGTCGTGATGAAGAGTCCTGAGCTGAAGGGATGGTGGAGGAGTAAAGAAGAACCAACAATGGAGAAAATTTTAAAGGGAGGGGTTGCCTGGTAGTGTACTGATTGTCGTGGCCACCCACAAGGACAGACCGTTGCAGTTGCAGTTGCAGTCGCAGTCGTCGTCCTGGTCTATGTCCTGGTGGCGAACAGGAGTGTTCGTTCAAGACCACTTGTAGCATTCTAGGGCAGGGCAATAGGTGTCTTGCCCATTTTAATTAGTCTTTTTACCATTCAAATTTTTTTAATTTATTTTTAATTATTTGAGAGGGGTAATTTAGGCTTTTCACGGTTTCGTTGTAGGTTGACCTACGGAAGGTACACATTAGAACATACGTATTTTTTTGGAGAGGGATGGTAAACAAACATGAGGGGGTTATATGCACTGTATGCATACTATAAGGTGTTTTTTGGATACTAATAGAAATACTAATAGAAATGTCAAAAAAACAGACAATCATTGACACAAAACAATAAACAAAATATTTATATCCATAAATAAAAAACAATGGTGTTTACACAATGATTTTATTTAAATAGTATACTAACAGCTATCATCTATAACTTACAACCTAAACTTTTCAACCTCATGAGCCACTTGTGCTAGACCGCATAGAGAACCCACAACTCCATGATTTGCATTGTCTTTCTTGGATTGAAGATTTAATTAGTCTGTGATTTGGTAGGTTAGTTGTGTGCCATTAAAAATTTGTAGATTATATTGTTGATCAGAGAGATGGTTCAATGGTCCCAAGAGTAAAACAGTTAACTATTGCTCCAGCAGATAGATAGAAGAAATAGAAGAAATATAAACAGTAAAATATTATTTTAGAGAAAGTTGCAGAGAAAATTTCATAAAGAAATATAAGGGTAGATGGAGACAGACAGAGAGAAATTAATCTGAGGAGAAAGGGTGGGAATTACACATAAAGAGAATGGCAGATCCTCAAAGGATGATGAGGAAGGTTTTATCCAAGTTACTTCCAATTCTAGATTAAAGGCGAAAGAGAAAGAGGAGCTGATAAAACAAACTCAGGTGGTTTCTAATAATGCCTTCCAACTACTCGATGAAGTTACTGAGAGAGAGGAATCAAGGGTACCAGAACAGGAATTAACAGACAGTGATATTGCTGCTGGAAAATGACAGAAGTGAAGAGCACTGATCAAGGAGAGATGGTACAGTTAACAGCTGGCATATCTTTAGACGAAATTTCACCTATGGGATCATCCAAGAAGCAGCGGAAAAAAGCAAAGAAGAAGGAAGTGGAAGTTGATCCTAATATGATTAGAATTACCAGAGGGATGATGTCAGGTGGGAGTATCCCACCACCTGTTTCTTAATGATTAGGATGTGGAATGTTAGAGGGATCAACAGGCAAAATATGCAAGTGGAAGTTAGGGCCTGGTTGAGTAAGTTCTCTATTAGTCTATGTGGTTTGGTTGAAACCAGAACAGGAAGTCATAAATTTCATAGGATTGCGACTAGAATCAGATCCAATTGGACATGGGCAGGTAATTATAATGCTGTGGATGGTGGGAGGATTTGGTGTGGATGGGATTCATTGAGGGTGGATGTGAATGTCTTAGAATCCAGACATCAATTGATGCTATTGCAGATTGGAGTTAGAGGGACATCAGTGAAGTTCTTTGTTGCTTTTGTTTATGCAGAGAATACCAATAATGAAAGGAAACAATTGTGGACTGATCTCATGGAATGTTCTCAGTTATTTAATGGTCCTTGGCTGTTGATTGGGGACTGGAATGTTGTTAGATATAATTCAGAGAAGAAAGGAGGTCGATGCCTCAGTCCTAGGATGTTACATGATTTCAATTATATCATCGATCAGCTTGATTTGATGGACAGGCCTGCAGTTAATGGGACTTATACATGGTGTAACAACAGGTTTCAGCAGAGAAGGATTCATGCAAGATTGGATAGGGGGCTTATGAATGAGGAATGGACTAATACTTTTCCTAATTCTCAAGTGTTTCTTACTCCACATATGATCTCAGATCATTGGGGTTTATTTGTTAAATTTCCAGTTCATTTAGCAGATGGTCCTAAGCCATTTAGGTTTTTACTATTATGGAATAAGCAAGCAGCTGTTACAAAGATCATTACTGACACATGGAAGGCACCTACCAATGGTAACCCTATTCAGGGTATGATGTATAAACTTAAACTTGTTAAAGTCGCAGTCAAGATTTGGAATAAAGAGAAGATGGGTTCTGTTTATGAGGAGGTAATTGCTTGTAGAAGGAGATTGGAATATGCTCAGGTGAAGTTGACTGATAATCAAATGAATGAAGATCTCATCAACCAAGAGAAGAGTTGCAGGCACAATCTGGAGGTTGCTGTCACCAATGAAACTATTCTTTTACACCAGAAATCTAGAATCAGATGGTTAACGGATCAGGATAGATGCTCAAAAAATTTTCATCAGAAAATTAAGGAGCATAGAGTGGGAAATAACATCACAGTTATTCAAAATGTTGCAGGAGTATATCCAAGATCCTAGTACAATCCAAGAACAGTTTATTCAGCATTTTCAAAAGAGATTTTCAAATGACAGACCAGTTCAGTTATTTCCAAGTATGGAATTTATCAGAAAGAGAATTTCTGAGGAGGATGTGTATGATATTGAAAGGCTGATATCTAGAGAGGAGGTTAAGAACACTGTTTTTTCTATGAGTCCAGATAAGGCACCAGGGCCAGATGGATTTACAGTGAGATTTTTTCAGCAGTATTGGTCTGTGATAGGAAATGAGATTACTGATGCAGTGTTATTCTTCTTTGATAATCCTTCATTGGGCAAGGGTGTGAATAGCACATTCATCACTTTAATTCAGAAAAAGGAAGCTGTAAAGGTTGAAGACTTCAGACCTATTTCTCTATGCAATGTTTTTTGTAAGGTAATTTCTAAGATAATTGCTAATAGACTTGCTGGAGTGTTGGGGAAAATTGTAGGGAAAGAGCAAAATGCATTCTTGAAAGGAAGGAAGATCCAAGATAATATCATCACAACTCCTGAACTAATGAGATGTTTTTGTACTAAATATACAAAGCCTACTTTGGCATGGAAAGTGGATTTACAGAAAGCTTATGATTCAGTACAGTGGAATTTTATCCTTCAATTGTTACAGTTGTATGGATTTGGGGACAGATGGATTGCTTGGGTAAAATAGTGTATGACTTCAGTTTGGTTTTCAATTTTGATCAATGGCAGTCCATATGGTCATTTTAAATCTGAAAAAGGTCTGAGACAAGGTTGTCCGTTATCTCCTCTACTGTTTACACTCATAACAGATTATTTTTCTGGTATGGTGGAGGCTAGTGTGAGGGAAGGGAGGCTTGTGAGATGTGAAAGTGCAAGGAGAGCAGGTGTTGATGTTACTCATCAGTTTTTTGCTGATGACCTGCTGTTTGTGGTTCGAACTAATATGGGATCTGTGATAACACTTAAGAATCTCATGGAGAAATTCTCTAAACTGTCTGGACTCTCTGTTAACAAAGACAAATCTGAAATTTACATGACTAGGTCTGTGAGAAGAAAGGTTTCTATTTCTAGACTGTTGGGCTGTAAAACAGGTAATATTCCTTTTTCTTACCTTGAGCTTCCAATATCTGATGGATTATTGAGAAGAAAAGATTGTACCAGATTATTAGATAAGGTGAATGCCTCTACAACTAAGTGGAATGGCCTTAATATTTCTCTAGCAGGTAGAGTGGAGTTGTGTAGGGCTGTTATTACCCCTATGATCCAATATTGGACTTCAGTTTACACACTTCCTGCTGCTGTTATCAATATTATAGAGAAAAGAATGAGAAATTTTATCTGGGGCCATGAGGGTAACAGGATCAAGATGCGTGGACTGAATTGGACAAAACTATCTGCTCCAAAGGAGGAAGGTGGTATGGGCATCAGCAGAGTTGGTGATCTTAATAAAGCTTCAAAATGTGTGTTGGCTTTGGACTTTTTGTTAGCTAAGGATAGATTTTCGGTTGCTTGGTTTAGAAATGCTTATTTGAGAGGTGCATCCTATTGGCAGGTGGTACCTAGTGCTGTCTCTTCTTCAATTTGGAAGAGTCTTATTGATGTGAGAGCTATTATCAAAAGTAATTGTACATATATTATTGGGGATGGCAGGAAAATAAAAATTTTCATGGATCCATGGTGTAATGAAGAGCTGATATCCGAGGTTTTTAATCACAGAATTCTGGCTCATTTCAGCAGAAACAAACAGAGCTGGATTGGAGATTTTATTACAGCAGGTAACTGGGATGAAAATCAGTTTGATGATATAACTAATGGGTTGTTTCAGTTTGTGATTCAGTTTCAAATTAGGGGCGGAGAGGACAGGATCGAGTGGCAAACCAAGGAGTTTTCATTTAAGGAAGCATGGAATGCTTGTAGAACTAGAAGGAATGAGGTTTTTTGGGCTGCCCTATGTTGGAATGGGGGAAGGCCTAGGTGGTCAACACATGCAGTTCTAGTGATGCAGAATGGTATACTCACAGGGGCTTATTTACAGAGAAGGGGATTCAGCATGGCTTCAAGATGCTGGTTGTGTTGCAAACACACTGAAGATGTTGACCACCTGTTCTGCAGTTGTGAATTCACTATACAGGTGTGGATGGAACTTGCTGCTGTTTGTCAAGGGCAGTTTCAGAGTTATCATACGATTCAAGGGATGGCCGAAGACTTTAATCAAAAATTCAGAGTCAATAAAGTCAGAATCAAGTTTTGCAAGTTGTTGTTTACAGCTACTCTTTATTTTATTTGGAAGGAGAGGAATTAAAGGTTCCATAATGATAAGGTTTCCAATGCAAGGGAGATTGCTAAATGCATTATATGGGAGATTCTTGATATTTTAGGCTTAAGTTTTCATGATATAATTTTGATGTTTTCCTAGTTATAGGTTATTTCAGAATTGTCTTCTTGATTGTCTTTTTGATGTTCTTGGATAGGGGTATGCCCCTATGAGTTTTATGCACAGTATTGTTTATATTTATGAAAATTTTTCCTCCATTTAGGGAAAAAAAAAAAAAAATTGAGTTTGCCTCTTCCATAAATAATGTGGACGCTATAAACCATTAATCTTGAAGAAAAAAAACGACACACGTGGCAATATAGAAATATTCAAGTTATGATAACTTAGAGGATACTGATCCATTATTAATTACTTGATGGCTCAATCAAAGCTTTCTTTTTTTCTTTTTTTCTTTTTTTTGTGTGTGTGTGTGTGTGGATCTATAATGTAGCCAAACAGAGAAAAGAATATCAACAAAGGTATGTTGTGATGGCCTACCGATACATATAGCTTCTGCAGAAGGGGATGGGCAATCAGAAGGGGAGAAATAATCTTCACAATATCATATTGCTGATCACCAATGATAAAGAGTTCCAATTGCTTGACATTGCTAAATGCAGTTGGACTTGCAGGTATTTTTTCCACCTGAAAAAAGGAAAGAAAACCCATAATTTATCCCCAAAAAAGGGAAATTCATACAAATGACGCGATCAACAACAATAAGAAGGTTAATCTGCTTCCACGTACCAATTTAGGACCCGTGAGTATTGAAAGAGTTTTGAGCTGAGGAAGAACTTTAACGACTTCACCAAATAGGAATAGAATTGTTGTACAGTAGACCGAAAAATACTTTTTCCAGCTTGGGTACACTGGAGAATGAAATTTTTATTGGCACCCCATCAGTAATTTCAAATGTTGTCAGATTAGTAGCAGAAAGCTCGAGATTTCGTACACCTTTACACTGCATTAATGCAAAAAACTTCAAACCGGAGAGATCACAAATGCACACTTTGACCGGAAGGGTACATTTGTGAACTGTCAACCAGTCAAGATTTGAAGAATTATTGAGGACCATCTGTAATTCTACTTGAGCTAATGGCATATGATATAAATAAAGATTAGTTAGGCTGTTAAAATCGGCCGGTCAAATCTGGTTTCAGGATGCAACCATAAAAGCGCAAATGCTTTAACTTGGATGCTTCAGAAAGAAGCTGCAAAGACAATGTATATAAATTATTATTTTACTCGTAATTATATGCCCCAAAAGCATTTGGATCAGCACATCCAAAGTTGAGCTCGAGCTTCTCAACGCCCATTCCAACTGCCAAACTGACCCATTGATTAATCGAGCAAGAAAACTCTCTTTCAAGGCAAAAAGAAATCCTGAAGTAGCCTATCTTTGGACCCAAGTAAAGCTGTAGAAATTGATTTAATATTTTCACAAACTCGCACTTATAATCTGGGCAACGGTGCCAAAACCTGACGGATGGTGGCTCAGACACAGTATACAAATCAAAATTGAGGTCCGGCACAGTTACACAAAGACATCTCCATCTTCTTGATAGAATACTCGTTTTAACAGCATCTCTCAGTGTCACTAACGAAATAATGGAATAGAGTATGTCATCCGGGAGCGTACTGATATGATCATACTTAGTAATCACATACAAAAAAATAAAAAATAAAAAATAAAAATTTGCAAGGACATGTTAGATTGATGATTATGATTATACTAACAAAGAATTATGAAAAAATAAAAAAATAAAAAAAATTAAATAATTATACTAACAAAGAACTCCGCAATTTTAAAAAATAAATTCAACCACTAGACTATCTCAGAGCCCCATAGTAGCAGTCAATTGTGGGTGTATGTGAGTATCTACATAACCAAAAATATATAAAATATAAAATAAAAATTCACAACTTGTTAGAAAAATTAATTAATAATTCAAGTTATAGTATTATTTTTCGTACCTTTGCTAAATTCCCATGATTTCTAAGGTAAAATATAAGATTTGTCTTGGTGAACATTTAACAAGACAAATTTCTTGTTTTTAGGTTAATGAAATCGATTCTAACAAACTATGCCAGTAGTGTTTATTGCTTTTGTACACAAGTTTAATTCAATTATTAAATTGAGTCACACACACCCAATAGGGTATACAATTCCTCTATGAATAAACCAAAAGTAATCCAGAAAGGTTCGCCGTACCTTTTTAAATTTCCGTTCATCTCGTGGAACCATTGTGGCGTTGGGTTTCCTATTCTTCCTGGAAACAAACAGAAAATTTTACCAAGTTCAATATTTAATAGGGTAAAATGCAAAAAAACCCCCTTGAACTATGGAGAGATTGCAATAAACCCCCTGAACTACAAAAAACCCCCCTATACTATGGATTTGTTGCAGTTTAGTCCTTGGGCCAAGATTCCGGCACCGGAAAAGCCAAAAGACTGAAGTACCCTTATTTAAACGACGCAGTTTAAGGCAAATCAAAGCTTCAGTTAATGAGGTGGAAAGGGCAATATGAAAGACCAATGAAAAGTGGACAACTCAGCAATTATGATAAGGTATGATATCTATATTCCCTCCACCACACAATCGATGGGTAACCATTCACGCCGGTTTCTGTCTTCATCAGTATGTCCCAGTTGCAGAGGTCTGCAACTTGTTGAAACCATAAACGCCTCTCTTGCTACAAGGGTGACGAAAACCCTAAAACCTCTCTTGCTACAAGTCTGGAACCATTGATCAGTAACTCTCTTACCCCTAAATAATTGATTGAAACAATTTATGATATCAATTTGTAGATTACTGTGCTTGATTTATTTATTGCTTTCAACGATTTTGTTGTTTTCTTGTTTTGCAAAAGCATATACTGGTTTTCAAAATATACAAGTCAAAAGATGATGTTGATGTAGTTTTTGCAAGCATTTTTCTGCCTTCGCGTTGGTTCTGTTATGCTTTTGTGTTACTTTTTTTTTGTGCCTTTATATGTTGAAAGCTCCAAGGTAAAAAGACTAACATATTGTCGAATGTTGTCGGTGTATAAACCCCACATATGTTGTTTTATGTTTTATTCCTTTTGTCAAATGTTGTCTGCATCAATAAAGTTGGTGTGCATCAAACACTGTAAAATTGTTCCTGTCATTGGTGGTCCCTCTATGGTAGTCAAATATTTTTCTATGTTCTTTAGTGCTTGAGTGGTCCTTATGTATATTTTTTGTGTTTCTGTTATTTATTTTCATACACTTT
>JAOTQH010254307.1:0-11678 GCA_025631255.1 Cornus kousa | reverse complement strand
GTACTGCTTCCTATGATAGAAAATCGTTTCTTCAATACACCAAAAATTCTCTCAATAACATTGTGTAGTGATGCATGTCGAAGGTTGAATAACTCTCAGGATTCTCTAGTTGACGTGAGGACCATTCTTTTAAATGGTAGCACACACCTATATAAGGTGTGATAAGTCCACCTTTCAACAAGATAATATTTCCCCATTAAGAACAATAATAATTAATATTGGCTTCATATTAATAATTTTTTAGTTACTACTAACAAAATTTACCTTGAGGAAGTTTTAGTTTATCTCCATTTCTTTCTAGTGCACTAGCTATAACTCTTGAGTCTGAAGCGGTACCCTCTCATCTAGGTAAGACATAGGTGAACTTTATGTCAAATGAATAAGTAGCTAACACATTTATTGTTTGATAATTCTTCCTACCACGATATCTTGGTGCATCTTGGTTAAATACTCTCACACGAATGTGTGTTCCATCAATTTTCCCAATGCAATTCTGAGATAAATTATTATATAAAATTTTACATGCAATAGTTGGTGAGAAAAGAAAAATTGAAGTATTGAGGGGTACAAGTAATAATCACTTTTACTTTAAAATATGGATGAAACCTATCGTTATTGACTATTTCTGGGGGGACGTCCGATCCATTAGGTTGCTTGAGGAACTGTCCTTTTAAGGATATTATTGCTTTTAACACACTATGAAAATGATGGCTTATGATTTCACCATAGTGACAAAAGAAAAATGATATTGTCCACTTCCTCACATTATGTGATATAATGTGAAGAAACTTGGTGACTTACTCTTCAACACTTGTATGTTTTGTGGGTTGAAGACCATCATCTCTCGCAAGCAGCTCACAGAAATTTTGAAAAACTTCTAGTCCTATACGAGTAATGTTACAACATTTCACACTTACCCTAAGCTCGTTCATTAGTTTATCTAGTGTTATTTGTCTTTCAATTTCTGGTTGTGTAATAGGTTTATCTATATAGTTTCTACATTTTTGATGTATAAACCAATACACGACAATGGTAGTGACTAGAGTTGGAATTTTGCGTCATTTTTGTTCCCACATTAAATGAAATTTTAGTATTTCATTTCATTGTCTCTCCATCTAAAATTGTAAAATGCAAAATGATATATTAATAACAATTATAAAAGCCAATGACAATAATTATAAAAGACAACAATTATAAAAGCCATCAATTATATATGCTAAAGAATTTTCATATCTAATTATTATTATCCAGTAATTATTTTCATAACTAAATACTATATGTTACTCCTCTAATCTTCTTTGGTTTAAAGCACACCCAATTTACTACTCTCATGCCTATGTTACAACAGTAACTGAAACATTGTGGTTATTGGATTTATTGTTGTATCCAACTCATTGACAAAAGCTACTCTAAACCTAGCCAATGCAGACATCTATATATAAAATTTTATATGTATATGATTGACTTTAAAGAATTGTTGGTATTACCAAAACATTGTCAAGCTTACTTAGGAAAACATACTCTCATTTCACTATTTGGCGATCACATGGGTGTCACAGCTAAAATTGGGAAATCACAGTGTAGTTGTGTGTGTTTGACAGTTAGGTTGAATATTTGTAGGGTTTTCTTACCAATTTCTATCCTAATTTTTAATTAATCACATTAAATTGGGTTTTCTTATTCTTTTTAGTAATCAAGTGGAAAAATTTAAGGCTGGGGCTTTGATAATTGAATTCATGTGCATGCTTGAAAAGTCCAAGTTCAAGGTAAAGTTGAACCACCACTACCTAGTAGATTCAACACCTATGTTGCTAAAAATTCTGGAGTGTTGTAGACTAATTCAACACCTAAGTTGACTTTGACAAAACATCCATTGATAAGTTCATTTCACACCATACTTTTTTCATTACAAAGCAAAAAACCCCATTCAGAAGTTCCTTCCTTGTAATAATATATATGTCATATATGCATATTATTTTCAATCTCTAGATAACTGTCTTTGAATAAATTTTAGAATTGAATTTGACTAACATCATCTATATTCAAGTGACATTGCCAATATATATAATATATATAGACACACAGAGTCACACACTACACATCACGCATTCAATATATATATATATAGACATATATATTTAAAGAAGTAGCATATACACCCCTTCATGTATCACAAAATTATTACTAGTCACTGAAAATTAATAAGAAAAACAAGAAATTTATTACTAGGGTTTACTGAAAATTAACAAAAAAAACAAATCCAAAAAATTGATTGCAATAATACTGACCTGGTATGATTAGAGGAAGATTTGTGGTGATGGTCAAAGCTGGAAAAGAGAAGGAAGCAGTGTTGCCCTCGCCCGAAGCTAGAGAAGAGAAAGAGGCAACGTCGCCTTGTAGAAAAAATAAAGTTGGTTGTTGCCCAAGTAAATGACGTAAGAATAATTATATAATTGGGACATAAATGGAATTACTTTTCTGCTTGTTGATTTATAAAGGGAATTTTTGGTATTAACAATTCATCACTTACTCCACTATCCTTTCTCTCCTCATCTTCTCAAATTGGGAGAGAAAGCAAATGAGGGATAGGGAGGGATAGCTATCCCTTCCTATCCTCTCTTTTCTCTCCACTTAACCCACCCAAACACACTTACACACTATCCTTTCTTTTCTTTTCTCTCCCTATCCCTCCAAATCAAACCCTACCAAACACACCCTAAATGTTTTGGTTATTAACTTAAATATTTTTTTATTACTTAAATGTTTTGCTTATTAACTCAAATGCTTTGTTTATTATTTAAATATTTTGTTTATTATTTAATTATTTTGATTATTAACTTAAATGTTTTGCTTGTATTAAATTTTTAAATAGGGTAATGGATATCTAGAACCATATAAGAAGAATAATTCAATTTTATGACGATAAGGAGGACAATAAGAGTGTCTTAATATTTGCTGCTCTTTTAGAAGAGTAAAACTTCTATCAAAAGAGGTGTTGTAGGGATTCAATTTTACAAGGGGAAATGTATGTTATAAAGATTTTAAACGGCCACAGAGAAAGATGTTATGAAAATTTTAGGATATACCCTGAAGTTTTTAGAACATTGTGTAGTACCCTGAAAGGTATATGGCTGAATGTTTCTAAATTTTTAACTGTTTATAAACAAGTGACAATTTTTTTGCTCACTTTATCTCATAATCAAAGGAATCGTGTTGTAGCAGAGAGATTTCAACACTCCATTGAAACCATTTTCAGACACTTTTATGCTGTGTTGCATGCAGTATGCCAGTTGGGCACTTATCTCATTGCCCCTCCTGAATTTTCTATGATTTCGAATAAGATTAGAGAGTTTTCTAGGTTTTACCCTTACTTCAAAAATTGCGTCGGAGCTATAGATGGAACCCACATTCCTGCAACTCTGCCAGCAGGTACACAACTTCCATCTCGTGGTAGAAAGGGTTATACCACACAAAATGTAATAGTTGTATGTGACTTTGATATGAGGTTCACATATATACTAGTTGGGTGCGAAAGCTCCACTAATGATTCGAGAATCCTAAAGGAGTGTATTGAAAATGAGGCAATGAACTTTCCAGCTCCACCAGCAGGTAATATTATCTTACAAATTCACTTAATATATGGTTAGTTTATTATACTGTATATACTTTATGTATTCTAAACATGACAGTTAAGTATTATTTGGTGGACTCAAGGTATGCCAATAAGCCTGGTTATTTGGCCCCATTTCGAGGTCATATTTACCACTTTTAGGAATACCGTAGCACTAGACGACCCCGTGGTCGGGAGGAAGTGTTCAATCATAGGTATTCATCTTTAAGAAATATAATTGAGTGAAGTTTTGGATTGTTGAAGATGAGATTTGTTATTTTGAGGACAATGCCTCCTTATAAGTTTTCAACACAAGTATTGATTGTAATGGCTTATTGCACATTGCATAACTTCATCAGAAATCAGCATCAGCTTGTTGATTTATTTGATGGTAACGATCCTCCACAAAGTGATGGTGAAGATGATGAGATTGTTAAACATGTGCCTTCGGCTCAGTTTCAAGAAATGGATCAGTTACGTAATACTATTGCTGATCGAATTTGGAATTCTCTTCAGTACTCTTGATCTTTCTAAAAGTAATGGTATGTTTTTTTCTTTTATATCTAATATATTTGTTACTATTGTGAGCTTGTAATATATATATGTAATATAAATAATTTTTTCTATTACTATTACTGGTTGATATTATTGTTAATATATTTCAACTTAAATGTTATTATTGCAGATATGAAGTGTGTTAATGCTCTCTTGAAGGCCACATGTACTGTTATGAAGATGATATGTCGTTGCCATTGTCATTCACTTAATGAACTTACTATCAATTTTTAGTGATAACTATGTATTGTTAATACTTTGTTCCAAACATTTTATGTAGAACTTAAACTTGTTTAATTTGTTGGTCGAATATTTAAGTACTTGTAAATGGTATACACTCTGTTCCAATTATGCTTTCAGTTGGGTTTGTTTTTATTTTTAATATTGTGTTAGACTATACAGGTGACAGGATAATAAATTTGAAGCAGGTTATTATAAAGAACTTGTAAATAAGTTATTGCAAAAATTTTTTTTAGGGCTTTTATAGCCACCTATTGTATAATTATATATAAAAAAATATTGATAATATTTGAATTATTAAAATATACTTTGTAGACATTTTTGTAAATAAATTATAAAATTTAATGACTATTTATACAAATTTACCATTTTATAAAATGTGACATTGAGTTCAAGTTCAAAGAAAAAAATTTATAAATGTTGACTCTTATGTAGTATCGTAAAATGTGACTAAAGATGTTTTTATTTTTAATGTTGTGTTGGACTATACGGGTAAAATGATAATAAAATTGAAGTAGATTATTGCAAATAACTTGTAAATATGTTATTGCAAAAATTAATATATATATATATATTTATAAATTATAAATATATATATTTGCGGGTTTAAATTTCTCCATATCTATTAAGAATATGATAACTATTTATAAATATACTTAAAATTTATAAAAAAAAAATTAAAAACAATGATAACCAAACAAGTTTATTTTATTTATTTATTTATTTTTTTGGCAACAGTTGGACTAACCAAACATGTTTTATTTTCAAAAATTTTGAAACGCATGACTTACCAAACATGTTTTGTATGTTTTTGTTTTTGACATTTCCACAGCAAAACCTCTTTCCCAAACGAGCTTACGAATTTTTTACAAAATACTCCTATAACAAAAACACTGGTTTTTGTTTTAACTAAAAACAAAACGCTAAAAACAAAGTGCATGCCAAATGGGCCTAAAGGAAATATTTGATTTTTAAAAAAAATTTAAGTAAATAAATTATTAAAAATGGGGCAATGCTTGGATCCTGCCCTATGAGGACAAGTTTTGTCCCGTGAAATCTGAAGTGGTCCTATTAAAATTTGACACCTGTCATAATATGATATAACATTAAAAAAATGAGTAAGTTGGATCAACCCGGGTACCCAATAGAATCCAATTAGAAACCCATGTTTTTCTCTCTCTTTCTCTCTTCCTCTTTCCTTGGCTTTGCCTTTCAGAAGCCCTAAATCTCAATCCAACTCCAACTTTTAGAACTCAAAAAATGGTGGTCAAAGCTCAAGCAACCACCTTTGCTCTAGGGTTCGTTCAGAGAGTAATAGATTTGGCCCAATCTTCGCCTCCTTCTTGGCAATCCAGTCACCTCTAATCTCGCGATCTTTGTCGTGGGTTCTCCGCTTCTCATATCTGGGTTCTCTCTCCGGTATTGGGATTGCCTTCTTGCTTGGCACTCTCACATGGCGCGCTTTTGGGCCCTCTGGGTTTCTTCTCGTCGCTACCTATTTCTGTCATTGTAAGGTTATTTTCTTCTGTATGCTATACATTTGTTTTGAAGTTGTTTATGGGTTTTAACTAAGAATTTTCGTTGGTGATCTAGGCACTCTTTCATTATAGTGCAGGGCTCAAATCCTTGTTGGGATGCAAGATTACAAGTGTCTGTGTTGTTAATTATCAAAAAAAAAAATGAAATTAAGTTTTTTTTCCAAAAATTTGTGGATTTAAAATACATATGCGAACTGTTAAAAAAAATGATTGAATTTCTGATTAGTGGATATGATTAAATATGTTAAGGAATAACGGCGACAAAGGTGAAAATGGATCAAAAGGAGGTTCAAGGGATGCTGAGAAAAAGAAAGGAAGACGAGGACCAAGAAGCCAAGAAAAAGAGAAAAAGAGAGAAAAAATGGGTTTCTAATTGGATTCTATCCCGGTATCCGGGTTGATCCAAATTGTTCATTTTTTTAATATTATATCAGATTACGACAAGTATCAAATTTTGATAGGGCCACGTCAGATTGCAGCACAAATTTTATCCTCATAGGACAGGATCCAAGCATTACCCTTAAAAATGTGTTTGCAGAGGAACCTATCGACTTGCCTGAACACATGCCTAAATAGACCAGGACCATCGACTTTCGGCAATTAGCTTTAATTAAATACCATTTAATAATCAAAGAAGCACATTGCAGAGGAACCCATCGACATGTCTCTGACCCAAATAATGTGTGCCGTCGAGCCAATCAAGTCAGAGAATCCTAAACTCGAGGTGTGTGGTTCGATAGCTAGGGTTTGAACCGAAGGTGTAGAAGAAGGAGGTGCCATTGTTCCATTCGAGGTTGTAGAGGACGTCTCCTAGCTGGTGCTGTATAAGGTTGAAGTTACGAAATTTGGGCCAATCGTACCAGAGGTCGATGATTTGGAGTGATTCGGTTTAGTTCATCAATAAAATTGAGTGGAATTGGTGGGGCCACGGTGTCAGAGTTGGGTCCGCCGTTGATGCCACTACCGGAGAAGAAGAAGATGATGAGATGAATATGAGGAGGAGGAGGAGGAGGAATAAGGGTTTGGTTGCAGAGGACGCTATTTGTTGATTTGGGGAGTGAGAGTGTGTTACAGGAGATGGACGCGAGTTCGTCAGTTGTGGATAATCAGAGATAAATGTCATGCATTAATTCCCTGGTAACTTCTCATATGGTCGAGGATATTGTAAGCCTAGTTTGGTTGGAAAAGAAAAGAAAGGAAAAGAAACAAAAGGAAGGATATGGTGTGTATGCGTGTGTTTTTTTTAGATAGGTTTGTTTGGTTGGAAAGAAAAGGAAGGAAAATAAAAGTAATAAAAGGAAGGGATATGGGGGGGGTGTGTGTGTGTGTGTGTGTTTTTTTTTTTTTTTTTTTTTGTTAAAAAATTTTAAAAGAAAAAGAAAGAGAATGGAAGGATTTTTAGAGAATATATTAATGTTTTGTTATTATTTTTAGGATTAATTACAATGACACCCCCTGAGGTTTGACATATTAATAGTTATATATAACTTAACCGTTTTTTGAACAATGACACCCCCTGTGAGAATTTTGATCCAAACAAGCCCTTAAAATGTTGGAAAAGATGAGATTGCCCTTCAATGTTTAATTCATTTTTGTGGTAAAATATCAGAACTTATGAAAAGGAAATTTTGCCCTTATATATATACACTATTACATCAACACCATCATATATATATATATATATAACAAGTCCAACAAAAAAACATCTCAACACCGTCGCCAACCATGGCCGAGCTCTCCCTCCCTTACTGGATCTGTCTCACTAGTCCACGGCCAGTGGATGCTTCGACGAAGGCCCGGCACCGCCTCCACTCTCTCTACCACTTTTGCCCCCTGTTCATTCTTTCAAGAAATATATATATATTTTGCCCACAAAATTGAAGAAACTCATTGGATAGGCACAGAGAAAACATTGATTATTACTTATTAAAAAATAATAATAATAGTATGCAATAATTGTCACTAAACCCATTTGCAATTTCTCTGTTTCGTTTTTTGGTGGAGGTGGCAGTGGTGGGTGGTAATGGTGGAAGTGGTGGTTGTGGTTTGGGGGCAAAATTTCTAGGTTTTCAGTGACAGAGGATAGAGAAATAAAATTGGGATTAATAAGGGTAATTCTGTCATTTGAAATTTGGATATTTTAAATCAAAAATTAATATTTTATTGAAGGGGCAAGCTAGTCTTTTCTCACCTTTTAAGGGTCTGTTTGGATCAAAAATTCTAACAGGGAGTGTCTTTATTAACTTTATCAAACCTAAAGGGGTGTCATTGTTAAAAAATGGTCTATTTTGTATATAGTTGTAATTATAACAAATCTCAGAAGGTGTTATTGTAATTAAACCTTATTTTAAATTGTAAGAAATTAGATTTTTAATGAAATTTTATTAATATTAAATTTATTCTTATTTTTCGACAAGTGATCTTATTTCTTATTTTCTTTTCTTTTTACGTAAATATTATCTTTTCTTCTCTTTTATCGTACCAAACAGATTAATTAGATAAATCATTTCTTTATAATTAAAAAGCTACCTAATTCTGTTTTGAAATTATAGTACTAGTTCCAATAAAGCAAAATGATTAAAAACTGTGACGATGATAAGATGGATAACTATGCAAAGTAGGACAACACGTACACTTGTCCACGCTCTAGAGACTTGATGTCTTTTCGTAACACGTGATGTACATGTGACATCCTGCACTTGTCAATTATAGTTGACTTTAAGATATTACTCTGTACGTAGTATATTGTCTCGGATTATTACTTTCGACCGGTGTTTCGGTGTGTCTATGTCCAGTTAATTTTTTGTATCAAACTCTATTATCTTTTTCTTTCAAAGTTCTCTTATTTTTTTATTTTGTAAATTATTTCTCTTTTTATATTATTGATTGATTAACATATTAATTTACAATAATTTTTTTCTTCTATGCCTCTATATTTATTTTCATGTTTTTTTTTTTACACTATGTCCCCAATGAATTTAATATCTAGCTCTGTCTCATACATTTATTTAGATATTAAATGGTTGTTTGTTCGGAACTAAAAAATAATTTTTTCCACTTACTATTTTATTTATTTTTATAAGGGACTAAATCACTTACTCTACACCAACTTATGTTGAACAGTTGAGAAAATATTTTTATTTTTTTTAATTTTTTTTTGGGCCAAGTAAGTATGAGGATATATAAACATGGGGCATACCCATGGTCCAAAATGAACAGGAGACCCATTCAGACAATTTCTAAATGAGCCCAAAAAAACACCAAAAACAAAATAAACGAGGATAAGGTAAAACAACCCAACCCATGAAAATTAAACAAAAAATGCAAGCAACTAGGTCCAATCCATACAATAAAATGTTAGGATCATTAACATTTTTTTACCAGGCAAATAACTAGGTAAACCTACACAAAATTAAATATAAATTACATTGATTTATCCGGGGTTTAGACAAACCTCATATAAGTATAAGTAGAGCCTTTAAAATTTATTACCTTAAAATTTAATGCGTATGCTCAACGAGCGTGTTCCCTGGCATAATTTGTATGCTCAACGACCCTCTCCGTCAGCTATCAAATCAAGTAAGTGTTGCAATTGTAAAGATGGTTATAAACTAATAGCACAGACATATGCTAAATGGATCGGAGACAAAGCCAAATGGACAATTGTGCACAAGGATTGTGACCAAGAAGTTACCTGAACTTCTCATGTTTCTCTGATTATTTTTTCTCTATATTTTAATTTTCATATATTAATTCGATAAGAGCCTCATTTACAGTAGGCATTGTGGAGAATAAATTGGTAATGACATTTTAGGAAAATTTTAAATAGGAAAAAAAGTGATTTTGTTGTATTAAGAAATAAAATAAGTGAGTTTCCAATATGACCGCCTGTTGAAAGGTTTCTATATTTGGTGCGGGCCCACCGATGAACAAAGGGATTATTATTATTGATATAATATATAATGATAAACATTTATGAAGTAAAATTATAAATTTAGTACCATGTGTGTGTGTGTTATATATATATATATATATATGTATTTTCCATCCCTCATTTTTTTTGTTAATCATAAATGTAATATTCTACTTACCATTTTTCAGGGGCTTTCAGTGGACGGATGATAATTTAGAGGTCGGATGTAGTATTATTATTATTAATTTTTTTTTTTGTAAATTATAAATATAATATTATACTTACCTTGTATAACACCTATTAACTCCCGTTGCCTTCTGTAGCTGTGGCCAATGTTGCTGACGTATAGATCTCACCTACTCTAATCGCCTCCTCTATAAATAAGCCTCTATTCTACGGTTTTATACTTGTAATTTGAAGACAATTTTGGAGCTTACTCAAACAAGATGGCCAATTTTCTAATCCGTCTTTCCCTAGCATTTTGCATCCTCCTCATTCTCACGTCAGGTAACATTTATTTTTCCGTACTACAATGTTCGGTGCATACATATAATTATACTTTTATAACAAAGTTTATGTATTTTTACAAGGTCAGAGTAATTTTTATAATTATAAAAAAAAAAAAATTCATGACAAATCTCAAATGAGTCAATATAATTTATCCCAAACAAATTTCTCTGTTTTTTTTTTTTTTATTAAATAAAGTGGAAGATAAGTTTGTCATGTAATGACAAAATGACACACACACACACATATATAACTTCATTAGGGTTGAGGAATAAATTTTCTTTCTGCTTGCAATTTTTATTGACGCACCTGGTCATAAGATGATTAATATTGTTTTCATAAAAATGATAACATATATGCATGTCTAAATATATATATATTAATATAGCTACGAAGTCGACGCGGGTGGGGCAAAAGGTCGGATTTTTGGAGGCTGAAGGGGTGGGATTAGTGGGTACAGAGATGGATACGGATTGCATCGCCAGGAAATTGAGTTCGAGTTTATGCCAAGGAGATCCAGAAAAAGCACTAAAAAGATGTGATACAGAGTGTAAGAAACTTGATGCTAGAGGAAAATGTGAGCACCCCGGATCTGGCGCCTGTCTCTGCTTCTGCGGTGTTGTTGGCTAGAAAAGTCTCATCTTTTTCTCAAATCAATAAAAAAAATGAATTATGAAATCTCTCTCTCTTTTGGCATGTGAATAAATTTGGAATTTGCGGGTAGTTTGATTTACAAGCTAGAGCCACAAACATAGTATATCGTATTAAGCTATTAAGGGAGGAAATGTATGACCATATCATAGGAAAAAATTATATTAAGAAAAAATTACATAATACATGAAGTTAGGGACCTTTTTTACAGCAACATGAAGTTAAACTTTTTAAATCAAATATAATAAATTCTTTAAAATTACGATTTGTGCACATAAGATTATTACTATATTAGTATACACACCGTCACACTCTTTGAATATTTTTTGAAAGAGTAAAAGGGTAAAACAAGAATTACAACATTCCCTAATGTAGTATTAAATTTCTGTTTGAGAGATGTTTCATTCTATTTTATATATCTTTTTAAATAAAGGGTAAAATGCTACACCCAATATGTAATAAAACCCAACAGCTCCTCCAATTTATTTATTTATTTTTTATTTTTTTTCAGAGCAGCTCCTCCAATTACACGGTACCGCCTATACACGATAAAGCCCCTTATTTATTTATTTTTTTTTAATTTTAACAAACTTGCTATTTTGCGGAAATTGGCCTAAATAGATAGAGACAAGAGACAACCAAATGTGCCCTAATTACATGGTAC
>JAOTQH010254297.1:0-11678 GCA_025631255.1 Cornus kousa | reverse complement strand
AACATAACACTCTCCCAAAATTTAAGGACCCCAGTTCACCTACTACTTCTTGCATCATTGGTGACCATGTCATTAATTGGGCTCTCCTTGATTTAGGAGCAAGTGTCAATCTTCTTCCATATTTTGTATATGTCAAATTGGGCTTAGGAGACTTGAAATTGACATCGGTAGTTTTGCAACTTGCCGATCGATCCATCAAAAAACCCCAGGGTGTCATTAAAGGATGTGTTGATTAAAATTGGTAAATTCTTCTTTCCGGTCGATTTCGTTGTCATTGACACGGAACCGGTTCCAAATTCCAAGAGCCAAATTCCCGTTATCCTTGGCCGTCCTTTCTTGGAAACCACTAAATGTCAACATAAATTGTAGGATGGGGATAATGAAAATCTCATTTGGCCACATGAAAGTAAAGTTGAATATATTTAATCCAACCCTGAGATCAATGGATAAGCATGAAGATATTTGTATTGTGGAAAAATGTCAGGACAATGAATGTGAAAGAATTGAGTCTTTGTTTGAAAATAAAATTTCAAAAGGTCTATCTTCAAACTTGATTTCAAAGAATGTTATTTTGAAAAAAAATGTTGAATGGGCATGGAATCCCAAAAGTTGCATTAACAAAGAACCATTGATCTACTTTGAATCAAATCCAACAAGTTCTTTAGGGAGCAATTTGTTGGGTGGGATTCAAAAATCTATTCACCCCATCAAGGAGGGGATGCATACCAAATTTTTTGATCTGGGCTAAAAGAGCCCAACGTCTTGCTAGAGATGTTAAAGATTAGTGCATTCTGTAGGGTTTGACAACCCTATTTCTCCCTCATTTATGTTTTTACATGTTTCTGCGTCGTCTAGATATGAATTAAATTGAAAAATCCGGCTGGAGAGCCATTTTCTATATTTTGAGTATTGCAAGGGACATTCATTATCACATGAATATACAAGAAGTCCAAATCCATTATTTAAGCATAGAAACAACTTCTAAAACATGCTCAAACCAATGGAATGATTAGATAGAATTTAATTAAATAAGATAATTAAATACTCTATATTACGAAACAACTCAAATGACTTCAATTTCATAATGTATATTTAATACAAACTACAACTAAAATATCATTACATAAAACCCACTTATGTAAATTTATTACAGGTCTCAAATTCGTAATTTAAACATGCTAACAACAATATTATTCAATATTGAAAACATATTCTCATGAATACAATATAAGTCCAAATTTATGATTTAAACATGCAAACAATTTCAAATACATGGTTAAATCCTTAATACATAAAAATGGAACTAGATTTCAAATCTCATCCAAATAATCTCTAATTGATATTAGTCAAAGATCATAGCATGGTCATTATGTATGTTAACTCAAATAATTAAGTACATAAATAGAACACTTAAATAAAAATTACTTAAACTAATTAATTAATTTCTCTCGATTTCAAATCAACTTCAAATGACTTTAAATAATTATATGTCAAAGATCATATTGTGGTCAACACATATATGAAATCAAAAACTTAATTACATCATTTGAATAATTAGATAGAATTTAATTAAAAATAATATAATTAAATCTCTAGATTTTAAAACAACTCCAAATGATTCCTAATTAATATATGCTATAGAACAAGTCAAGGTCATTACATATATCAAGTTAAATATCTAAATAAATTAATGGAACTATTAAATAGATTTTAAAACGCATCCAAATATTCTTAAATTAATATATGTCAACGAACATATCAAGGCCTAATTTAATATCATGTCATAAGTTGATTCCACACTAGATACAACTATATGAATTAAATTTCATACAAAGAAAATAATTAAATAAAGGTTTCAAAACTCGTCCATATATTCTCAATGTAATATATGTCAAAGAACATGTCAAGGCCTAATTTAATATTATGTTACAAGTTAATTCCACACTAGATACAACTATGTGAATTAAAATTTCATACCAGATAATAATTAAATAAAGATTTCAAAACTCATCCAAATATTCTCAATTTAATATATGTCAAAGAACATGTCAAGGCCTAATTTAATATCATGTTACAAGTTAATTGCACACTAGATACAACTATGTGACTTAAAATTTCATATAAGAAAATAATTAAATAAAATTCTAGATTATATACAAAGACATGCATACAAGTTATATAAGCTTCAAAAATAACAAAGACACCAAGATTTTAAACCTATAACATCCCCTACCTCAATTTGAGATGAAAATCTCAAATGACACAAAAATGAAACCTCTCCGAATCTTACGATACTTCGGGGTTACGACAGGGACAACGAGGGAAACAACTATCCCTCTTGTGGCAACACCAAAATCTAAACCTGAACTATAAAACGGTTGAAACCAGATTCTAAAAGAAGGAAAATGACGGCCTTGTTAAGTCCAACGATAAAGCCTTCATCAGTGGAGGGAGAATCAAAGGGGAAGAAGGCTTAAATGAGGAAAGAAGGAAGAAGGAAGAAGAAAAGGTGTTGGCCAGCCATGGGAGAGAGAGAACAGATCTGATATTTTCTCTCTCTTACCCCCTATTTATAGAATTTCTAAAAAGTGCCTTAAACGGGTCCTACCCTGCCCCAAAAAGTGAAATTTGTCCAGATGCTGAAACAGAAAAACACCATGAAATAAAAAAGAACCAATGAAAGAAAATGAACAACAGAAGAAACGACATCAAAAACTGAGTCCTGACCAGATAGATATGGCTCGCACAAGTTCGGCGGCAACCGGGGTCAAAAACCCTAAAATTGGGAAAAATGACCGGGAGACGATTCTAGGAGTACGCGACTCGACAATAAGTGAAAATGAATCTCATACGAGGATTCAGGCAAATACCCCAAGAAAAGAAAAAGCTTCCGAAGAAACTCTGCATCCATATACATACGGACATAGTGAACAACCAACGTACTTTTCTACAAAAGTAAAGATATGTATTTCGTGAAAACCAAATGGAATGAAGGTATGTGAAATTGGAAATCAAGTCTGAGCACAAAAAGTGAGGTTACGCAAAAGAAGTGACAAATGAGAAAAAGACGAAAAAGGAAAATGTCCGAAAAAGAAAATAGCAGACGACACGGTTTTTATAATGACCCGGTCATTTTCCTTCCTTTTCCTTTTTCTCAAATTTTACAGATTTTTGTTTTTTTCTGTTGATCATTTCTTTTCTAAGTTCGGTTTCTCATCACTTAGTATCGTCTCGAGTGCTCAGGAATGGTTTTTGAGACTCTTTCCTTTGGATTGACAACTTTCTTAAAGGACCACGTCATTTCCACATTTTCATTTTTTTTGACACTATTCACTTTTCTTCTTTTCCCCGTTTGTCACTTTTTGGGTATAACCTTACTTTTTGTGCTCGGAGTTGGTTTCTGACTTCACGTACCTTTATTCTATGTGGTTTTCACAAAATAAGTATATTTACTTTGATAGAAAAGCTCTCTGGCTGCTCTAGGTGTCCATAGGGGCATGGATACTAAGTTCTTCAGAAGCCTTTTTGTTTATTAGGGTATTTTTCGTAAATATCTTTTGAAGATATTTTATTTCAGGGGTTTCTAAGAAAATATTTTAGGAAGATATTTTCATTCTAGGTTATTAGTGCAGTTTACCCTTTTTGTAGGGGCCATTGTGTACTTAACAAAAGTTCTTGCAAAATGTCTCGTTTTGAGCCTAAATCCTTATATGGGATTCATTTTCACTTTTTGTCAAGTCATGTACTCCTAGAATTTCCTTCGAGTCATTTTTCCCCAGTTTTAAGGTTTTTAACCTTAGTTGCCGCCGAACTTGTTCGGGGCATATCTTTCTGCTCGGGACTCAGTTTTTGACGTCGTTTCTTCTATTATTCATTTTTTCTGATATTATTTCTTTTTTGTCCATGGAGTTTGATCGTTTGAGTGCGTCTGCTCAAATTTCACTTTTCCGGACCCGGCGGGGCACGTTCGGGCCACTTTTTGAGTTTTCCTATAAATAGAAGGTCTAAAATAAAAAAAAATCAGATTTCTCCATCTCTCCCCCCCTTTTGGCCAAATTCTATGGCACTCCAAGGGGTTACCACCTTCTATCTCCTCTTTTGAACCTCGTTCCTTAAGTGAAACGCCAAAGTTCCTCAGTGTTTAATGTTCACCTTGGCGAGGCCTTCGATTCTAATTGATTAGAATCCCGTTTTGGCCATTTTTTGAGTTCAAGTTTGAAACCAAGTTAGGATTTTGGCATGCCTTCCTTGGGGTTTAATTATCACCGTGTTGTCCCCGACAAAACCCCAAAGTATCGTCGGATTTGAAGCAGTTTCATTTTGGTGGCTTTTTGAGATTTTCATCTGAAATTGAGGTAGGAGATGTATTAGGTTTATATTAATGTTGTATTAATTATTTTAGAAGCTTATGCAACTTGTACGCATGCTTTAGTTCAATTTCTAGAATGCAATTTAATTATTTTCTATGTTTAAGATTTAATTCTCATAATGGTATGCTACTTAGAATTAAATTGTGGCATGCTAGTAAATTAGTCATTGGTATATTTGTTAACATATATTAAATTGGGATCATTTGACTAAGTATTGTAGCTTTTATTTAATAAATTTCTTTTATGAAAGTTTAATTCACATGGTTGTAACTTGCATGAAATCGACTTGTAATGAAATATTAAAATAGGTCTTGGTATATTCTTTAACCTTTGTTAATTTGAGAGCATTTGGAAGAGTTTAAAAATCTAGAAATTTTAATTAAACGAATTAATTAAAATATATTTAATGGTTCCATTGGATTAATTAAGTTTTAACTTGATATCTGTAATGACTAAGACTTGTTTACTAGCATATATTAATTTGGGATCATTTGGAGTTACTTTAGAATCTAGAGATTTAAATATCATGATTTAATTAAATTCTACTTGACTGTTCCAATGACCTAATTAAGTTTTTGAATAGATATATGTAATGACCATGCTATGTTGTTTAACATATATTAATTAGGAATTATTCGGTTGAGATTTGAAACATAATGAAATTAATTAGTTTATTTAATTAATTTTCGTTCCTATTGCATTAATGATTTAATCATGTGTTTGACATTGGTTGTATGTTTAAATCATGATTTTGGACTAGTAATGAATTCATGAGTTTATGTGTTCAATATTGAATGATATTGTTATAGTATGTAACAAATTGCACACTAAAGATTCTACATGTAATGTTATTATAGCGTGTAACGAGTCGTACTCTGAAGATTCGACATTTGTCATGCCATAGTAATTGTGGACTAAAAGGATGTGTTGTGTGTTTCCAAAAATTAAATAGTGCATGGTAGATAACTAATGTCTTGAATATGTATGTTAATATATACGTTGTTGCATAATTTTTTGATTTTGGAGTCACTTGGGACATTGTTACAAAGACATGGCTAGAGTTTGGCTCTAGTGCGGGAGGTACAAGTTCTCCCCATTTTATAATGCACATTAGGGTGGTATTCCCAGCGGGTTAGTACCCGGAATAACCATTTAAGTCTTGGTTTACTTCGGGATTTGATGTCCAAGTCTTCCACTATTTGATTTCGTATTCAATTTCAAGTTGACAACCAATGTTTAATTATGACTTGTGATTTTGGTTATTGCTGATTTAATGTTGATAAGTACATTTATGCATTATAATTTTTAATGAATTATTGCAATTTTAATGTTGTTAAGTATATTTTGGCATTATGATTTTTATGGTAGTTTAGGATGCTCCTTGAATCTCACCTTTGATATAGACGTTAGGTGGCATGACCTTTTGAATTGTTTCACATTAATGTGATAACCTTGTAAAATGTTAGGTCTATGCGTGCTCATTTTCTATGAGTAACTTGTTTACTCACCCCAAATTTATCAGGTTGTTTTTAGGAACGGATGCCTTAGTTTGGGATACATAACATCCCTAGGTTGTTTCGATGGATTGGAGTTCTTTTAAGTGTATTCTTGTTCACATGCAACTGTTAGCATGTTTGTATTTTACTTTTAAAGTCGTAATCTATAGTAATGTTAAAAATGTCTTCTTCTTTTTTTTTTAGACTTGTAATGTGTGCCTAAGCACACTTTTTAACATTCATTTTATGTATATGAGACATAGCCAAGGGCCAAACTTCTTTTGAAATCCATGTGTCTTCATAAATGTAGAATTTTGCCTTTAATATGAAATATATGAAAAACTAGGGTTTTAACATGTCGTTTTTGCACTAGAGTGTGCATTGTGTAAGAAAATTGTTGTCTAGTACTCATTTTATGTGTATGAGGTATGGCCAAAGGCTGAACACCATTTCATTTTTCATTTATATGCCATGGTGTTGTATTTCACCCTCTTAGGCAATTTAATGAAAAATTGAGGTTTGAGAGGTCATATTTTACATTGAGAGTATTTTGAGGCCATGGGCCATTAGGACACACCTTAAAAGTCATTTTACGTTTGCATGCATGTTCATATCTCACAAAACTCTTAAGTTTGGACTTTGGAACTATTTTTAGGTGATTTATGAATTTTTATGCAAATTTCATGCATTGGAGTATGATTTAAAGTTTCCTTTTGATTTAGCATGTTATGGATGCTTGTATAAGGCTAGGGAATGTTTTTAAACTTGTTTTGGATCATATGGGATGCATGTATAGCCTTAGGGTTGGACAAAGCACATTCCACACACTTGACAGTAGCAAATTTTACTGATATCAGGTGCATCGGTCAGCTGATAACTGATGTCAGCCGGTTGATAGCCTCTCGAGACCAATTCTTGTGAGTTTACTAGTGAAAAAGTTCATTTTGGTTGGCTGATCCTTGTCATCAGCCAGTTGATCATTGAGTTTCGGCCGGAAGATTCTTGTTGTCGGTCAACTGATCCTCCCTGAAGCCTTTCCTTTTCAGTTTTTCTTGGACAGCTTTCTTGCATCAACTTCAAAAGGTCATATCTCACTCGTTTCAAATCCAAATTAGGTCATTTTTGAGTCTAAATTCAAGAGCTTGGAGTTATATTTCCAATGGTAGTAACCATACACCAAAAATCCAACCATAGTGAGAGTTATTATAGTTTTAGTGAGATAGGATTGTGGTATTTCTTAAACGGAGGATGTCACTTTACTCTATTTTCATATCTTTTTCATTCGAACTCTGAATCTCATGATTTAAGAGTCTAACTTCGTTCATTTTTCATTTTATTTCCAATAGTGTGCATGGTGGCACTTATTTTAATTTGAAATGACCATTTTACCCTTGATTCATTTTTAATCGGGTTTAAAAATCTTGTTTTAGTACTTGACTCATTTGAATTCCGTGGCTTCATAAAGAGTCATCTTGGTGCCTTAAGGATGATGTACAAATCTAAAGGCTATGTTACTTCTTTTGCTTCCAGTTTTCAGATCCGTTATCGGGTCATCTTTAGGTCATCACTGACGCACCGGGTTTATAAAATTTGGGCCGTCACAAATGGTATCAGAGCTCCTAGGTTCAAAAACCTTAGGATGATGGGTTTTGGGTGCATCTTATGCTTTTGTTGATCTACTTTGATATATTCACATGCCCTTGACAACATGTTTTGGTGTTGTAAGATGTTTACGTGTTTCTTGAGAACACGCTCGGTATTTTGATATGTCTCTATGCTTATATGGTTATGTGTTTAAAAGCATCCTTGTTTGACATGTATGCTTATGTCCTTAATTGTTTAAAGGGATTTTTTTGACTGCTTCAGCATGACCGTATATTACATACCGTATTTTGCTTCGTGTTTCATGCATTCATAGTGTGAGTTGCATTCAATCATAATAACTCGTGTTATTATTGATCTCATTTCTTTTTCGTGCATATAGAGTCATAGTCTTGACTCACAGAAAGTCTTCTCATTAAGGTTCAGGTGATCGTATAGTAGTAGTATCCGTCTGGCGAGATGAGACGTTGGCCACAGAGACACCATTTCATCTCATTTTCTTTTGTCGCTTTGTGATGTAGTAATGGTTGTGTTAGTGGTGTCGGTGTCATCTCTTAGGACTTCGTAGTTGTCTTGACGGCATAATGTCATTGTGGTCTTTGTTTCGTGCGTCATGGGACGATGAGTCAGGACAGACTTGAGTCCTTCCTTGGGGAGTCGGGAGTTACTTTGCCAGCCTTAGGGCGAGGTTCTTATGTCTTATTTTCTTAGGATGATGGTTTTGGGATTTGGATAGGTGTGTTGACCTAGGATCCTTCTTGTGTTGCCTCGGATAGCTCTTACGAGCTACTATTGGGATGTGTGCGGTTTCGTGTAATTAATTATGTTGGTGTAATTAATTACTCTCCCTCATCTTTGGAGACTTGGGGCATTGTGTTAGGGTTCCAATAAAATTCTTTAGAGTTCCCATGGAACTCACTAACAACTTGAGGGGTGTTCTTCTGGTTATTGTCTCGTAGAGGTTAACATCGGGGCTATCCATTTCGTTGTTGTTTTATTTCGTGTGGTGTCAGGATTCTATCGGGATATGAGCAGGTAGTGCTAACCCTATGTTTAGGATACCTTAGTGGTCATTTGAGGGATGGTTCCTTTCCTCTTAGTGAGAGATTGGACTTATCTAGGTTTGGTTGTACGTTTTCTGCATGATGTCTTTTAAGAGGCATTCTATTCACTTCTTTTGATTTTACGAACTTGCCATTTGTATGATCCCTTTTACATGTTTATAAGCCCCATTGTTTTTCAAGCATGCCTTAAAAACATGTTTAGGATATATGACTATGTAGTAGTTCGTGTAAGGATATAAATGATACATTTTCATATACTATATCCATTTAACATGCTAGTGCTGTTAGTGGTGTATTGCGTGTCATCGTTTGTTTAACCCCTATATGATAGGTGGTATATTTGGTTTACCTTATATGTACTATGTGTTTAGTACTAAGGTATTATTTGATTTATGTCATTTAATATTGTGAGTACATACTATATGACTATCTGGTTTATAGTGTTTCATCTTTCTTGCACTTATGTTGGGGTTTTGTGACCTTGGTTGTTGGGATTGTCATGAGTGAGCTACGTAGTAGACTTGTGTTTTGAGGTTTTAGTTGTCCACTATAAGGATTTTGACCCAATGTTTTGTCTTCTGTATGTAGCCTTACGGTAGGTTTACTTCAGATCTATGCTTGGGTTTTCGGTTTTGTGGGTCCGATCCATTGGCTTAAGGGCACAGACTTGTCAGGCTTTGGATTCGTGACTGGTGTTGTTACTGTATCGTTTTCAGATATGGGAGTCATTAGTTACGCCAGCTTTAAGGATTTATGGCCTTAAGCATAACAGTGCTAATAACATAATTGTCAGAGTTTTGGGATTAGTTACCCCAACTCTTGCAGATACCTAGTTCCCGTAGTGCTTTTGGTAATGATCATTTTCGACATTGATGTCATTTGCATCAAAAATTTTCTTTCTGGGTTAACCTATTGGGGGCATATTATGAATTAGTGCCTTATACTGTCACGTTACCTTACTGATGAGTAAGTGTGGGCTAGTTCTGGTTATTGTTCGTACTGCCATATCATTCTTAGCCATCTATCTTGATTTGACTTTTCATTGTCTTGGGATTGTCTCGGTGATTGACATTGGGTTAATATGCCGATTCGTTTAGGAGGTGTCATGGTGGTTGTTCGAGACCAAAGTAAAAAATTGTGCTAAATGAGTGGCTAAGTTTTAAATTTATAAAATGCCACTACTACCTTTAACTACTACTATAGCAAGGGTGAGTAGGGATCATCCTCAGGGATTGGGGGCAATATTGATATGGAAACAATATAGGGTTAGTAGGTCGGGTGATCAAAATATGGTTTGATTGATTTCTTTAAACTACAACTAAATTAAACAAATTTGAAATGAAACAAGCAAAGTAGATAAAGGATAGAGAAAACAAAAGAGAGAGGTCTTGGGACTTAGAGATCACCACTAAACATCACCTTTCTAGGCACTCAATGTGTAATGAATGAAGGGAAACATGTGTTGCAATATTAATGTGTATTTTTTATTGAATCAACAAGCATTGATCACTAATTAAGTATATATTTTCTAAGTAACATAGTGAAAAGCATAATATATCAAACTAAGCCATTATTCATTCCTTTAAGCTCACAATCCAAACACATCACATGGTTAGAGAAATATACTACTTTCATTTATAAGTATGGAACATCAAACAACAAGCATGGATTGTCCTCCCATCTAGGAAACTAAGGCAACTACACTACAACTAAGCTAAGGACGTGCAAATTAAACTAATTAAACTAAGGGAGAGGCACAATCCATCAAGAAATGAGTATGAACCATCAAATAAACCACAAGAGTATTCTATTAAGCACCATGTCTTGACAATCTCTAGATTCATAGCATCAACACAAATAGACATGCATCAAGAACACAAAAACTAGAGATAAACACATGAACATCTATTCTAGCATACATAGACATATGGAAAGAATGAAATGATCAATTGGAAGTATTAAAACATATAAATCATTGTATAAACAAGATTGATATATAAATCAAGTGTCAAGACAATAATTACAACACAAATCCCCTCAAAATACAAAACATCAAGGTCTACAAGACAAGCTTATGGCAGACTCTAGCCCCAAGAAGATGTTTAGCCACTCATTGATATAGTCCTCCAACCATCAAGCCCCATCTCCATGGCAGGAATGATCTTCTTCTTGATGGAAATCCTAGATGAATGGAAGAACTCCCAAATAGTGTGTGTCTTTAATCTCTAGCCTCTCCTCCTCTTTTTTCTTTTTCTTTTTTTTCTTTTCTTAATGTATCAAAATTATCTAAGTCTATCAAGTATATGTGAAGAAATGGCTCAAATTCCTTATTTAGGAAGCTCAAGTGTCACACCCAATGGTCTGGACTAGTGCACTAGGGCCCCTTTCAATGATTGCACCATGAGCTAACTTTTAATGAGCTAGACTCTGTTTTATTTTTCACTGAAGATGGTTTGATCGATCGAGCTATGGTGAGATTGATAAAAACTTTGGTGAGATCTATCAAATGTTGGCGAGATCGATTCATCCTTGGCGGCGCCTTTTTGAATAAAGATAAATTTTAGACATTTTTGGGATATTTTGGGGAAGAAGACAAAAGTGGTAGGTAGGATAAGATCAAAGGATTTCGATCGATCTGAGGAAAGTTGGATTGATTGAAGATGGTGAATTCTTTTGGATAAGGACAAGGGGTTCGATCCATCTTGATAAGGCCAGATCGATCACTATCAGATCGATCGAAGAAATGTGAGATCGATTGAAGATTCTGTTTTTCCACCACTTTGCTCTTTTCTTCTATTCAACTCAAGTTTGCTTCTTTTATGCTCTAATTTGGCTGAATTGACTTTTTTTGGGGATAAATGCCTGAAAATAGAAATAACACAAAATTAGTCTAAAGCGGGAAAATAAGATAGATAAGGGTCCTAGAATGTTCAAGCTTAAGGGGTTTAAATGCGCACTTTTCAGCGTTCATCACACCCCTACACTTAAATATTGCTAGTCCCTAGTAATGAACTACAATTAAAGGAATGAAATGAACAACTATATAACTATGAACTAGAAAACAATAAATGAATAACACCACTTTCGTAGGGAACATGATTGCATTTAGCACATGAAACAAGCCTTTTAAACCCCTAGGTTTCCCC
>JAOTQH010254277.1:0-11680 GCA_025631255.1 Cornus kousa | reverse complement strand
CTGGGGCTTTATCCCCATTACAACTCTTCAAAGCAATCAGAATCTCCTCTTCAGAAAAAGGCTCCTCCAGGCCCGAGGACTCCTCGCTCGAAATAGAGCCAAACTGAAGCCCATCAAGCAAGGGTCTCCACCCAACAGTCTTAGTGAACAATTTTTCATAGAACTCTGAAATGCCCTTGCAAACCTCTTCCTCGTTACAAAATAACACCCACTCCACCCGAATCCTCCCAATATGATTGCCCCTTATATGAGCGTTGGCCAATCTATGAAAAAATTTTGTGTTTCTATCCCCCCCCTCCTTTAGCCACAAAGCCCTAGATTTTTGCCTCCATGAGATCTCCTCCATGAGCGCAATTTCAGCAAACTCCACCTGACATTCCACCCTCCTAGCCTTCAAAGAATCCACCAACCCCCCTTGACCTTCCATCCGGTCAATAACAGCAATCTCAGCAAGAGCCCGATTCTTTCTCCACTCAGTGTTCCCGAAGACCTTTTTGTTCCAAATTTTGATATTGTTCTTCAAAAGGCGCAACTTTCCTACAAGCACATGCCTTGGGGAGCCCGCCACCCCGAACCCCTCCCACCAAAGACGGACCTTCTCTAGAAAACCCTCTGCTCGAAGCCACATATTTTCGAATCTGAAATGAGAACGTCCGACGGTTGTAATTCAACATATTATTACATTATGTTTGCGTAAAATAGAGTATATTAAATAAAAAAAAAAACCCTATTATAATATGACTTGCAATAAAAACTAAAAGTTACTTTTAAAAAATAAAAGAACAAGAAGATTACATAAGGGGTCCTTTTCCCCAAATGGGGCCTTAGCCCTAATAGCACATTAGATAGATTTTTATTCTTCAAGCTTTGTTTCATTGAATAAAATTTTATTTATTCATTTGCTTTTAGATTTTTTTTTTTTTTTTGTGTGTTTTAGTTAGCCTGTCAGGACTTGATTATTATTGTCTTTGGAAACCTTAACAAGAACAGCAATTCAGACTTGTTAAAGGACACAAAAGAAGTCCAGTAAACTTAATCAACTTAAGAACCACACTTCTTCGGTTCACCTTTCCTTGCGCTAACCTGAACACATTGTTTTACGAGTGATTGAACGCATTCTTGGGGATTAATTTGATGAGTTGATGATTTCTAGGGGAAAAAGGGACTTATGCACCATTTCTAAATCCCGTGTGCAAAGAATCTAGACACAAGCTTACAGAGTGGCCTCTTGATTTCTTGATCTAGTTAAATTCTAGCCTAAAGAGCTTAATACATAGGGTTGTAAATGAACCGAGCCAACCCAAACTATATTAAACAATTCTCTTTCTTTTTAGAACCAAATTAGCCCAAACCCATTTATACCCCAAGCCCATCATGATTCAGAACTTCCACGCCTTGCTATAATATGAGAGCATGTTTGGTTCAGTTTTCTAAAAACAGTTCTCAAGAACAGGAAAATATTTTACGGAATTGTAAAAGCAAGTTCTATCAACTTTTTGTTACCTGAGTTTTTAGAAACTGTTTTTGGAAACTGTCAACCATACAGATTCATGTACAATTTGCTGATTTTCAGTTTTCAAAAGCTGAACCAGACAGGCCCTCAGGATTCTGTCAGGTGTAAGCTGAGAATCAAGAGCAAGTAAAAGAGGTTAACCGTTATAAACGCCGACCTGCTATATGACCACAATATGATCAATTCCTAAAGTATGAGAAATGACAAATAAAGCATACCAACAGCAAGTATAATATGAAGGCTTAAATTAAACTGAGACATGTGACTATATCATGGCACTACTATGAGATTTTGGTGGTTAATGAGATATTGTTGGAGATTTTGGGTCTCAAAAAAGAAATAGAATTTCTTGAAATCTTGGTCAATGCAATTGGCATGATATGTTTCCCAAGAGGTAGCCAATTGGATAACTTTTTATTTTTGATTCTTTTTCTCTTTATCTTTTGGCTTAGGGTAACTGCTTTTGTTATTGTCCTAGGGTTGCAACCTCTGTATTCTCTTTGGGATAATTATTTGTGTTGTCATCTGTCTGGGTTTATTTATGTTATTGGCGTGTGTTGTACTTGCTGAATTTCGTAAAACATAATATATATATTTGACTGTGATATCTAATCTTTTTTTTTTTTTTTTTTTTTTTTTATGCTTGAGAACAGATCTTCAACAATATTTTTAATAGGGGTATGGGTGGCAAAGATGTCAAGGTTTTGATCCTTTCCTTCTGTGTTGGTGATTTTTGTGCATCAAGTTTTGGTATTTGGGGTTTGTTTCATTTTTTACTTGTCATGCATAGGTATCCGTTGAACTATCCTTTATGGAAGCCGTTCAGGGATGCACCAAAACTATCGCATTCCTGACTGAAATGCTTTGTGAAGCTTGTGGTATGACAATATTCCTTTGTGCAACTATATTTTGTTATCGCTTTTAGCACCATTTTGAGCTCCTTTCATTTGGTACATTTAGTTCTGTGTGGTAAATGGGTTTCTCTGATCATTTTATTGTTGCTTGAATATATCAGGTGGTTCTGGAGTTCCTCCTGGAACCAGGCCCGAAACTTGTAGACATTGTAAGGGCGCAGGCATGGTGAGTTTTCTTGTGCTTTTATTTTTAATCATGATGATAACCAGATTAGCATTTCTATTAATAACATTTGGTTTTGCATGTCTCTAGATATACAAGCAAACTGGCCCGTTCCATATGCAGGTTACTTGTCCCCAATGTGGTGGAAGTGGGAAAACTGTAAAGGTAAGTCCACGGCATCATCAGAATATTCAATTTGTATTGATCTTGTCTTGTATCCACGACATGTGTGTGGTACTTATGTTGCAAGGATGCCATGTGCAAGTGCAACTATAATTTTATCTAATTTGAGTTTATTAATGTAATCATTGTGCAATTTATCCAATAAAACAGTAATGTGTTGTGGCAAACGAGAAATCTTATAGGCTGCTTGATGGATATACGAGTTTGTGACCTTTCGTTTTGCTTGTTCGTTGAATAATAGATTATGTTTCAATAGTAATATGTGATCATTTGACAAAATCAATTAGGTTGTTCCATTCACTTTGTCTTTTTAGAGATTGACAAAGCGGCACTTTCTCAATTATCTTATAGAGGACATTAGGAGCTTCTTTTTGTCCTCCTTTACTGAAAGTAGTAAAGGCTGAAGAAGTTTAGGATGGTGAGGTTTAAAACTTTTGTCATCCTGTAGATTTTACTGTGAGTGTTCTTGCCGATTATTGGATGATCACGACATGTATGTGGGCATATGATAATGGCACATGTGTTAGTTGAAAAGAAGTCAGCCCTTTATGTGGCTCTAATGTTGTATGCCTAACATAGATAATGGCCTGGATTCTTTATTTTTATTATTTTTATTATTTTTCTTTTGAGGTTGGGAGGTTAGGATATCTTTGGCTGGTTTTGGTTTTTTGGACCTTCGATTGAAGCCTAAGGCAGTTCACTTGTATTGAGATAATGCGTACTCGTATTGGTGTATATATTTTGACATTAATTGCTTTTATATGTGGAGTTATATAAATGTGCAACCTTATAGTGTCTGTTGGAAAATTGATTTACTGGTAAAAAATAATGAGTTGATATATTAATATCTTTATTTTCTTTTACAAAGCTAATTTTGTATGCAAGGTCCCAATTGCCTGAATATTTCAATAATATACATTAGATTCCTTGGTGAGATGAATGGATTTCAACGTCTTGTCTTTCACATACTTGGTCCTATAAAAATTAGGAGATTTGCGAAATGATCCAAGTCAAACATATGGTCACATACTAGGAACAAGAAAAAGTCATTCTGTCGCACCAGGGTAACTAGTAAGTCTGGCTTGGTATTTGGCTTTGCCTTAAGAAGTTGTCAGTTTATGCTTTCTGTTGTTAGGTATTCGATTTGATGCTGTGTTATTGTCAAGTGGATGGTTTTTAGCAAGTAGATTTTTACAGAATCTTGCTTGCTTGTACATGTTTTTCTTTTTTCCATTTTATGCTTTTAGTTTCGGCTCATAATTATTTTTAAATTTCTTCAAAAGTTAAGGCTTGTTTGCTTTTCTGTCAAGTTTGTTTTTAAAACTTTGCATGGGGTGATGTTACACTAAATGGTAGCATTGATACCTGTACCACCTATCTACTTCTGATTTTGTAGGACTTTTATATTTTGGTGAATGTTATTTTGGATCTGCAATCCTTTGACTTTAAGGAGAAAACCTAGAGGTCTCTTAGTATGAGGTTTATGCATAAACTGAGTGGAGGCGAATCTCCTTAGCACCTATTAAGTTTAATATTAGATCCTAATGCCTTGTGACTTTCTTTTGTAGTTGTTTCCTTCTCCTTCTTATTATTATTTTATTCTAAATTTAATATACATATTTTGGTTTCCCTTCGAAGTATAATGGTAATTTTTTCACAAATTGATTAATTTTGCATCTCATTTTCCTTAATTTGATATGCTAAACATTTGGAGTGGATGATTTATATCAAAATTGGTGCTGATCTACTACCTTTTATGGTTGGTGCGCAGAACTTCTGCAAGTCTTGTAAAGGCGAGCGGGTAGTGATGGGATCGAAGTCTGTCAAATTGGATGTTATGCCAGGTATTATCTGTTTCATGGAATTGGGGACTGTGCTTGTGAATGGTTCATCATATTGTTCAAACGACTTTCTATCTTATCCATCGAACAGGAGTGAAAGTTGTTCAAATATTGTCCCTTAGTGTTCTGTAATTAACACAAACCCTTCCTTGAAGTTAAATTTATCCATTCCCCCCTTGAGATATTGCTAAGGTTATTTAATGTTGGAGATTAATGTTGCTTTATTTCGAACAATATTTTGCAATGCTCCTTGGAGGAGGAGAAAGTGTTACAATAGGTGATGTGTTATTGTTGTTGCTTTATTTCAAACAAAATGAGTGACAATAACCAACATGGAAGTGTTAGTAATTGTAGTAATAACAACGAAAATTATAACACTAAGTCGCCAACAAACAACATAAAGAATAAGATTATTCAGTTTCATAAGTCCATGGTTTTTCCATACATTTATACTTGCAATACACTTTTGTTATTGTTGTAACTTATAAAAAGAAAGGGTAAATTACCCTGATCTCCCTAGAGGTTTTTCTTAATTACTATTAGATAGTTTTGCAAAAATAATGACACAATAAAGCATTGTTTTAGAAAACCTAGTTGTTGTGGACAAAAGAAATCATTGTTTTTCTTCTACCGTAAGGTCTACTGAAGATGAGACACTTTACCACAAAAGGACCAGATGGTGATGGTATTTTGGTCCGTCTAGTTGAGGTTTGACATTTTACTTTATTAGTTTAGCTTGCAGAAGGGAAGATCATAGTTATGTCCAACAAACCTCAAGGGAGGTTGACCAAAAATTTTCAGGTTGACCAAATTTTTTTCGTAAGTTTAATTCCAGAGTAATAAAGGCAGTCCCTGGGGGAGGTTGTAGTAATTTACCCAAAAAAAAAAAAATGGTTGTTGTGACTGGTTATTGATTCCGTCAAGTATGTTTACATCTGCAGGGGTAGACACTAATGAAACTATAAAGATGTATCGAAGTGGTGGAGCTGATCCCGATGGGAATCAACCAGGTGATCTTTATGTTACTATCAAGGTAACTTGCATAACTTCTATCATTATTTGTTTGTTATTTATTCTTCTTTATTAATAGTTTGCATGTTAATTTTTCTTCTGCTTGAAATTTATGAACTAAACTTTAATCCAGGTCCGCGAAGACCCTGTTTTCAGAAGAGAAGGGCCTGATATTCATGTTAATGCAGTTCTAAGTGTCACTCAGGTAGTTATTTCTTTGATACCTTTACTGCACATGACGATTATTGCGATGCTTGATGCATGATATACGGTCATTACAACTTGTTTAAACTTTTCTTTTAATCCTAAAATTTATACCTTGAGGGATATATTAATTATATTAGGCTTCTCATTTTTCAAATTAGTCTGAGAGTTTTATCTAATACACTTGGTGTGAAGTCAGTTGTCCTTACGCAGTTTGTTTTTGTTTTTGTTTTTGTTTTTGTGTGTTTTCTGCTTCATCTTAAAAAGACAATAAAATGTGTAAATGTAAGTTATAAGGTATACTAGGAACTGTCTAGTTCTATTTAATGTAACTGGTTTTAAACAACTGTGATGGTTCCTATGTTTGTCTACTTATGAAGTTTTTTTTAGTAGAAATTGTCTTCATTTTATTGATGGAATCAAATTTACTCGCTTGCAGGCAGTTTTGGGAGGAACCATCCAGGTCCCCACTCTAACAGGAGATGTTGTTCTAAAGGCATGGAATTCATTGCAAGCTTTTATGTTTCATTATCTATAGTTGTTGTACTTAGGTGTATTTAAGGTGCTGTTTGTCCACCCAAGCAATGCAATTGAATTGTTTTCTGCTTTGCAGGTCCGTGCTGGTACACAACCTGGTCAGAAAGTGGTCTTGAAGAGAAAGGGTGAGAATGATACTTAAAATATGCTCCCTCTCTCCCAAAAATAGTGGTCCTTTCTCTAATTTTGGTGTCCCATAATTCTTATTCAATTTGAAATGTCAAAGTATAAAGGTTGGATCTTTTCAAAAACATCCTTAAGTTTTGAAATTTTCTCAACCGTCTTGTAATTTTGTAAGGCTAAAGTTAAAATCCCCAAACGGGACAATCAAATTGGGATGGGTAATACTAGTTCCAATCGTATCCCCAATAAGCCATTCGCTTTCTAATCGATGATCAAATTCTTACCAAATTTTTTGAGTTGCATTTCTAGATTAATGGTGCTATTCTCATTCACCCTTTCTGCGTCTTTGGCTGTGAAGCCGTAGGATGTGTAGGTAAATATTGCTGGAGGTCGTAACCCTAATATTGATACAAATGTATACATCGGTGATAAATTATTATTATACTATCTGATTAATAATAGTTCTGTTGTATTTATTATTTTTACTTGCATACAATATTACAATAATGTATATTAGGTTTACATAATACTGAATTGTGGTTTCTTAAGCTTCTTTGCTATGTGGATTCAGTTAGGGAAGCGAAAAAAACAGTACAATAATCTGAATGGTGCAAGGAATAAGGCACTCATTTTGTTGGAGCAAAACCTGGATGTAAACTGTCAAGCCCACCCCACTTTTAACAACCCAAATGTAACATTCTGGTTCGGGTGTTGGTTTTTCAGAACAGTTGTGAATTGTTGTAGCCAAGCATGTTTCTGGAGCTGTCAATGGTTACTCCTTATATCTTCCTATATATTGCTGACCTGTAAAGCGTGGATACTTTCTTAGGGATGTCGTGGCTTTATCCGACGCTCCAGGGCAGTGTCCTGGAGTGGTAGATTTATTTATTTTAATAAGTTGGACACCTGAGGGATGCGGCTAGGACACTTTTGGTACACAACAGGGTATTTTTTGCAATTATTTATTTTGAAGGACGGGGTGTTCAGTATGAAAATAACATAAAATTTAAAAAACAAAGTGCACACCCAGTCATGTCTGTTCTTTCAAATTAGTAATTATGGTCATTGTTTGTGGATAAAATGAGTAAAAATTAATTTTTTGTATGTATAATTATATTATATTTTATTTTATTGCCGTATACCTGCTATGGCCGAGCTTTATATATTTTTTTACTGTTGTATCATTGTGTTTTTAACCTTTGTCCTGTAGTTATATCCGTGCTTCATAGGTGCTTACAACCTAACTCTTGTATTTGATAGGTTTCAAGATTTTACTTTGCACATCAATCACTGTTGTCTCAAAATGCATCAGTTTTTATCTTAGAGTAATTTCAAATTTTGATGTGTTTTCTTTTTATATTTCGAAGATTTTTGACAGAATGATTTGAATCATGGTTTGCTAGTTATTTGTAAATTCAAGGAGGTACAAGTCAAACATATCTATTTAGTTCTGGTTTAGTACAATGATGGTGGTTCATTTGATATTCCTTCATGCTAATTAGGATGGCATTTTCAAAAAAATAGGATGGGAAATGAGGACTATTTGCTGGTGGGATCATGGACACATTAAATCAATTAGGAGATTTGTTGGTTTTGGTTACCATGTTACATTTTAAATGCCTCCTGCATTCCTAAAAAATATTCAGGCATGGTCCGTAGAATGAAATGAAATATTTTTTAGATGGTCAAAACAGTTTTGAGCATGTAATAGGCTTTTCAATTTAAGGAAGGACACAGGTTTCGGTTATCATTTGACATTTTATAGCGCACATGTGAGTGAGAGAGAGAGAGAGAGAGAGTTGTATTACTAGTAATTACATTCATTTATATTAAAATATTATGAAGATTGTTAGCCGGGACATGGGTAGTATAGGTGGACGTGTGCTGGGAATTGAATGTAAAGTGGTAAATGTGTCATGCGCACTGAAAGCTCAAGTGGATGAGGGCCACCTAGCTACAATCATTTAGAGTTGAGCTTTCATCAGTTGCTTCATCTATTACTCTAGATTATGAACTTTGATTCTATACATCCATCCTTTGAAGAGGATACATCTTGTACACAATTTTGGATACATTTGAGATTGTTGTAAAAGGGTTGGTGAACCCTTGAAGTCTAAGTGAGGTGCTCACATAGCAAGGTGAGACAAGCTTTTTAAACTTTGTAAGGGTTTGCTCTTCACCCATGAAGGAGAGCTTGATAGGTCAGGTGCTCTCTCCTCCTCCCGTTGGGTCATTGCTATTAACAATCAAAAGTATGTAAGTTTACCATCTGGGGAAAAAAAGGTCTATATGTTTACTGACATGTCCATGCTATATTGAAGCTGATCTATGCTATAAGCTAATTTGGTTGGTTGTAGTTATTGTCTTTATCTACTTGCTTTCCTAGAAGCTAGGCAAGTAGATGTAGTGGGATGCATTCTACTTACAGAATACTGTAAGGACTATTTTTATTGTATAAACTGTTAGTCCTCCGTTGTAAGTTTGAAAAGCATGCCTCTTTTGTATGGGTGTTATGTGCTCTGACATTCTATTATTTTCTTAATGGTGTTGTTTTACAGGGATTAAGACAAGGACGTCGTTCTCATTTGGGGATCAATATGTTCACTTCAATGTCAGCATCCCAACGTATGTTCTCTTGTTCCTTTTTTACCCCACCTAAATAGGTTCTCTTGTTCCGATGTTCGATAGCCATTTTTATGTGTGTTCATGCCCTCTCCGTTTCTTCTCCTTCTTTGTTGTTTATTTCTCGCATGATGCTACTGCCCCTCTGGTGATGATGGAGCATACACGAACACACAACTGCACAAATACATTTTTGTACAAGTTGAAGGAGATTGAAATAAATAGCTCGACACTTCTATTAATGTCAATGATTAGATCATGCTTTCTTAGGGATATGCTTCTGTTAACTCTCTATCTCTCTCTCTCAATTTTATTTGGGGGCAGGAATGTGACCCAGAGACAGCGTGAACTTATTGAGGAATTTGCCAAGGAAGAGCAAGGGGAAGATGATAAAGGTGCTGCAGCTGGTGCATCCGGGTAAGCAGGTTGTGTAAACTGCTTGCGTCTGATAGCCGTTTACTTAGGTAGAGGTGAAAATTTTCCCTGTTCATTGGATTGGAGGTTTTGCCGAAGTAATTTCGGACTTTTTTTTTATTTTTCCTGTTTTGTAAGGTTTTGTATAATTTACTACCTCAAAGTTATAGTCATATTTATTAAGATCATGATGCATTCAATCTTCCCAGCTGATACTGTACATATCCCTTACATTATCTTTTTTGAGATAGTTGGAGCCAGTAGACATTTTGCATTTCAATGAATATGCGCGGTTGAGCTTTAATCATGTGAGAAACCCATGCTTGAATTTTTTTATAGTACAAATATCTTGAATCTCCTCTGAGGCTAGGGGTAGCAATTTATGTCCAAATCCATTAAACTGTCCAAACTCACCCACTAAAATTAAATCATTTGGGCATCTAAATTTAAATGAGTGGGTCAGCGATGGGTAAAAAGTGGTTATCCATACAATTCAAGAGTAGAGTAAGTGGGTTAAGATGGGTTAACCCGCTCAGACAAAAAAAAAAATTTACAATGTTTAAATTATTCTTATTTTATAATAAGTTCTGAAAATTATTTCTTACTCACAGATTTTACCGAATTAAAAATAATCAGATCATTTTGACCTTCAAATAGAAAGTAAGGGAAATAAATAAAAGAATCAAATAAAAAATGGAGTTTTTGTTGTTTCTTTTTTATTTTTATTTTTCCTTGGTGATTGAGTCTTCACCCTATCCGCTTCATCCATCTTCTCTCTAAATTACTATCAATTCAAATGTATATATGTGTAGAGATCGTGTGTATATATTATACACACGTTGTAGAGAGAGAATGGGGATTAATCGAAGATTTGCAAATGGGACTGTACAGATCCATCTCCATGTTCAATCTCTATTCTAAAATCCTACTAATATACTTTTATATATACATTTATATATATAATGAGATCATTTTGATTAGTCAAAAATAAAGCAAGGGAAATAAATAGAATAATGAAATAAAAACTGGAGTGTGGTTTCCTATTTGTGATGATTTCATCCAAATATTTCATAAAATAAGAATAATTTTAACGCAAAAACATTGTCCATGCTAATATCAGAAGTTTGTCATCACAAAAGATCCAATTTACAAAAGTAAAAAAACAAAAACAAACAAACATACAAAATGGATTGAAACGGGTTGACCCGTTTCTAACCCGCCCATTTGAGTCCTTATCCATTTATGACTCACCATTGATAGGTTGAGAATGAATTACTGACTCATTCATACACAATTCGCCCAAACACACCCATTTGCCACCCCTAGACTAACAAAGGAACTTTGCGTTGACAATGCAAGTACTACAGAAATGTGTTAAAATACTCGATTTAATGGTGTTATAATGTTGCAATACGATATAATATGTGGCATATTTTCGATATAAATATGCTGTATAAATTTTTAAAAGTTTGCATGTTGTGATGTAGTTATGTTGCATTGTGATATAGTTGTGTTGCGGCCATGCACTAGGTAATTAGGATTCATATTTTCTATGCATAATTTTCTTAGTTAAAAAGTATAGTACGCAGCAAATGGTTGGTAAACAACATTATTGGAACATTCTTAGTTGATGGTTTTCTAGGGTTTTTCTTTTTTTACTGGGTTTGATTTGTCAAAATCTTGAGTGAGTTATTAAAAACTGGTGAGTCAGAAGAATTGGTTTTGCTAATTTGATGATCAGTTTAGTTCATAAGCATGAATGTATTTCTTTTAGGTCTTAAAATGACCAAATTATATTTGTCTATTTCCTATTTCTCATAGAATAATTTAAGAATCAAATTCGATTTTGATTTTAATCGAATTCAATTTGTATAAGTGTGACAGTGGGCTCCACTATATGACAGAAAGAGGTGATAGGTTCCATCAAAAATCAAAATCGACAAAAATCGTGTAAGAGGAGTAAGGAATGTTGCTTTTCTGTTGGCGATGATTAAACAGTCAATTCTATTTCTTTTTCTTTTTCCTGGCAAACAGAAGAAAACTAACAGATAATAGAATGATAGTCCAACTCCACCAACTGAAGCACCTCCGCCGGAAGATGAGAGATGACAGAATCAGCACACAGGCACGAAGAAGAGAGTGATGCAAGGGCATG
>JAOTQH010254258.1:0-11680 GCA_025631255.1 Cornus kousa | reverse complement strand
TCAAAAGATATTTATGAAAAGCACCCCAAGAAAAGGAAAAGTTTCCAAGAAACTGTGCATCCATGCCCCTGTGGACAACGGGAGCAACCAGAGTACTTTCTCACAAAAGTAAAGATATGTATCTCATGGAAACCATTGAGAATGAAGATACATGAAGTCAAAAACCAACTCCGAACACAAGAAGTATAGCTACGCAAACGAGGCAACAAACGGGGAAGAAGACGAAATAATGAATAGTGTCGAAAAACGAAACGAACGGAATTGACTCTGTCCTCAAAGGAAATTGTCAATCCATAGAAAAGAGTCTTAGAAATCCCTCCGGAGTACTCAAGACGACATTAATCAATGAGAAACCAAACCCAGAAGGGAAAAGATAACGAAAAAAAAAAAATTACCCGTAAAAAAATCAGAGAAAGGGAAAAAAAAGAATGAAAATGACCGAGTCATTACATTAAGTAATGGACTGGGTTTGGATTATTTGGACCTAATGATTTTGGTTTTGAGCTAGAGAATGAAGCCTTAAAGGATTTGGGATTATTTAAAGGCCCATAGATTTATGCATGAGTATATATACTAATATATAATATATATATAAATTATTTATATTAAATAAATTATATAAATATATAAAGAGTTATATATTTATAGTAAGTATATATATGTATAGGACTATATGCATATATGGAAAGTATCACTTAAAGAAGGAGTTATAAATATATATTACATAACATATATATATGTGTGTGTGTTACGTATATGAATATAGTTAAAATCCTACATGGATGAGAAGTTAGTTGTCTATATATATTAATTACATTTTTATTGTGGGAGGATATATATATATATATATATGATTATGTTGAATCATATTATATTGCCTCTGTAATTGTGGATCTAATTGCGGTTTTTGCCAATTAGCCAATTATATCGTATGACATGTTTATACCGTACATTATATGACGTGTTCTATATCCCATAATTGTATTGATATCTTCGGGTCTTCGAGTGTGGGCCTGGCCAACCTACATGTAAAAATTCAGGGGTATACATTTGGTTCATGAGATGTGGTGATCAAATTGTAGCCCTAATATTTTATTTTGAATATTTTAGGTCCCAGTAGCTTTGATATATTGCAAGAACATTCAAAAGTTACCATGCTTCTAATATATAACAATGCAACACAAGAAATTTTATCCTCCTTTTTCTTCAAATACGCTTGTTAGATTGCTTCCCCTACTTCTATGAAATTTTTATTCTTGCTCCCAAGTATTATGCATTATTCTTCATATAGAAAACTTCATAAAAAATGATTATTTTATTATTTTATTTTCATATTTTGATTGTACGAATTGATGCATGACAATTTATTTTAGTTATGCTTGTACTTATCCGATGCTGCATTTGATGCTTTCAGATACAATTTTGAAGAAGTAATCGTCAATTGTTGCCACGATCTTTACAGGTATAACATTTGCTGCTTTGTTTGGTTATACATTGACTATAAACTTTATTTTAGGAATTTCAATTGTTTTCATCTCAATGCACCAGGTAATAAAAGAAAGAGAAACATCCTTTTGATTGTTACTATTTTGTTCTGGGATTTACCTTGTGATTCATTTCCTACTCAGTTCTTTTCACCTCTTTCAAAAGTCAAGGATGAACAACAAAATGGGGTGCTGGAATTATTGGATACTCAGAAGCATATCAGAAGTTTTTTCATGCCTATCTTATGAAGCATAGCTAGTTAGATGTTTTCGTAGTGGAATTAGATTACCTCTCCCACTATGTGAAGTGTGAACTAAGAATAGTGCAAGAATAATTTCCCTGGTGACTGGTGTGTAATTGATAAGTGCTCAAATGTGACGCATTTTAGCACAGATAGGGTATTTTAGTCCATTCATCTATATTACTTTCATGTCTTAATACTTATTTGTGTTTTGCCTATTTTAGGTCAATAAAGTTCAAACAAGTTAATAAGAGCCATTTAACTCAATTTTGGAGCTAAGGAGCAAAGTTGGAAAGAAGCCAAAAAAAATGCACCAGAGGAATTTCGATCGATCGAAGGGAGTCCCGATTGATCGAAGATGTTTACAATCGATCGAAACAAGGCGGTGCTAGCTCAGCAAAGTAGATAGGGCCAATGAAGATATTTTCAAGCCACATCATCTTTGATAGATCAAAGCTAAGTGTTTGATCGATCGATTGAATCACCTGCTGGCAGTGTGCTGTCTAATTCCCGAGCACACTGATTTCTACCTAACTTGCGTAGCTGCGAATTTCCTCTAATCAGGGACTGTATTTTTGACTTAGTGACTAAGAAAAGGCTTGTAATTGATTTATTTAAACATTATTATAGAAAAATATCATAGACCTCTCTTACCAATTATAGAAATAATTTTTCTATCTAGAACTAGGGTTTTGGGAAGAAAGCAAGAATAAAGATGATGATGCCAACCTCCAAGCTAGCCCTTGAGGGTTCCATGACCACTACAATTAGTGGCTAAATCCTTCTTTTGGGGCTAGAGATAACCCCTAAGCTTGCTTCCTAAACCTAGCTTTTGTGTATTTTTGGGGATTTTAGTTGTAATATATGTTTTGACCTTGGAAATATATTGATCTTGTAATTTCTACTTGATTTGTCTGGATTAATACTTCCAATTGCTCATTTAATTATATCCTTATGTCTATGTATGGATTATTGAATGTTCATTTATTTTTCCTCTAGATTTGTTAATATTGATGCATGTATATGTGTGTTGATATTGTTAATCTAGTGATGATCAAGGCATGGTGCTTAATTGAACACTCTTGTGGTTTATTTGATGGTTCATACTTATTTTTTGATGGATTGTGTCATACCCTTAGTTTAATTAGTTTAATTTTCATATCTCTATCTTAATTGTAGTGTAATTGCTTTAATTTCTTAGGTAGGTGGACAATCCGTTCTTGTTGTTTGATGTTCCATGCTTATGAATGCAAAGAGTACATTTATCTAGACTATTGTGTGTGCACTAATTATGATTTAATTGAATGATTATTGGTCACATTTGATAGGTTGTGTTATTCACTAGATTGACTAAACAATCTATACTTATTTGACATCAATCATGCTTTGTTTTCAATTAGTGACACACACACATTTTACAACTTAAATTCCCCATTAATTTACAATTGCAAGTGTTTGGTGAAGTGAAGTGAAGCTTAGTGGTGAACTCTAAGCCCCAAGATCTCTCTCTTATATATCTTTCCCTAATTTCTAGATTGTTATTACTTGCATTATTTTAGTTAATTCTTAGTTTAATTAATCAATCAAACCATTTTTGATCATTCGACCTTCTAATCTAACAATTGATTCCAAAACACGCTTCCTTTCCCTTGGGACAATCCATACTCATTCTTGCTATATTTTAGTTAGTAGTGGTTGTAGAATTCTATAAATTCAAATTTGGCCATTCATATCACACAAATTTAGTGCACACTCGCGACGGAGCGACACCAAGTTCTGGCGATGTTGCCGGGGATTGGCAACACTGAATTTTTGAAACAATTAGGAATTAGTACTCTTTTGATCTTGTCTTTATTTTATTTTATTTTTGGTTACTTATTGTGTTTGTTCTTGATTAGCTAGGTACATTGAGCCAAGGAAAGTGAAGCAAAGGGAAATCCTAAAGCAAAAGAAGCAAGCTAAGTTAAGCAAAGAAAAAGCATAAAAAGCTAAAAAAAATAAATAAAATAAATAATAAAAAATAAAAAAAGAAAAATTGAAAATAAATTTGAAGTTGTTTAAGGACCCTTTATGAGATTTTTTAGCTCTCTCTCGAGTTAAATCGTCGTCCCATATGGAGGCAAGTTTTAATTTCTTAGATAGATAATCGGCTCACGTAGAGGCAATTTACTTTTCTTGCATATTTTTGAAAGCATGGGAGTATGGGATCAATGTTTGTTTCAATTGTGCATACAAGGTCATAGGTCATTGAATCCTACTCTTGTCCCACTTAATTTGAATCTTGAATCTATTGTTCGTAATCCTAGGGGAAGGGGTAATTCTAGTGACTCCATTTCATCAATGGAGGAACATAGTGAGGACCATGTGGAGGACCTTGGTCACATCGACCAACAAGGCATCTTTCATCCTAATGTGCATCAACATCATGATAATATTCAAATACCATTAGGCATGCCTAAACCCTGTATTCCACAACAACAAGGCCAAGTTCCAATGGGATTGCCTCGGCTATTTTTTGTTCCACCTCCAGCTCCCGTTGTTCAAGCAAATCATGGTGCTCACGTCGAGCTACCAATTGTGAATCCTCCTTTTCCTTTAAGAGATCATTATACGCCAAATGATTATAATGCACCAACATACATTCAATTACCTCCATTTAGAGCACACCATTATGAGATTAGACAACAAACAATTCAAATGCTTCCTAATTATCATGGGCTACCAGGTGAAGAACCTTATAAGCATTTGGATGAGTTTCTTGAAATGTGTTCCACCGTGAAATACACAGACATGCCGAAAGAGGTTTTGAGATTAAAACTCTTCCCTTTTACCCTTACAGATAAAGCAAAATACTGGTTTAACAATTTGAGGCCTTTTTTGATAACTTCTTGGGCAGAGATGCAACAAGAATTCTTAAAAAAGTACTATCCGGTATCAAAGACCAATGCAATGAGAACATCAATTCGAGAATTTTCTCAGGGGGAAGGGGAAATGTTTTATAAGGTATGGGAGCAATCGAATGATTTATTTAGGAAATGTCCACACCATGACATTCCTAAATGCCAATTGGTTCAATTTTTTTTTTTGAAAGTTTGTCGGATAATTATAAATGAATGGTTGATGTTTCTATGGGTGGTTCTTATCTTGATAGGCATGAAGATGATGTATGAGGCATGAGTGAGAATTCAATGCATCGATCTTTATCATCTAAAAATGGTAGAAATATAGGTGGAAGGAAGAATGTCGGCTTATATCAAGTTGACAATTCTAATGATATAGCCGCTGAAGTGAAGTCTTTATCTCAAAGCTTTGATCAATTTTTGATCAACCAAAGTTCAGCGAATCAAGTGTCTTCCTCCCCTAATCATACTCATCATCATTCCAATGAATTATGCATGACTTATTCTAGTGTTTTACATTCTACTTCCAATTGTCCCTATGGACATGTGCAAAGTGAACACCATAAACAAGTGAATGCCGGTTTTGTGAACCATGGGAATAATCCCTATGGCACTCATTATAATGCCGGGTGAAAGAACTATCCAAACTTCTCTTGGAAAAGCCAAAGGAAATGCTCAAACCCTGCCCAAAGTGGTTTCTAAGGCAAGTATGTTCCGCCCCCAATGCAAGACCGAGGTTCCCAAGGTTATCGTTCATCTTACCAAGCATAACATGGTAACCTATTTTCAAACTCTCATTTTCCAAACCAATCTTCATATTCTTAAAGAAATTCAAGGAGTCCCGCATTTGAAGAAAAAGTTCTAACCGCTTTAGGTACTTTGGAGGCAAATACCAAATTACTTCATTCTCATTCCCAATCAATTGCAAAGCTAAAAACCCAAGTCAGGCAAAGAGCTAGTACATTAAATGCTAGGAAAAAAGGGAAAATGCCTTTAAATCCACCACCCAAGCAACAATTTGTTGTGGAGACCAATTCCTCTTCAGAAGGTCACACATTTGAACATGTGAATGCAGTGACCACTTTAAGAAGTGGAAGAGTTTTTGACACTCAAGTTGGTATTCCCAATGAAGAAAGTGAACCAGTGCAACCAAAAGTTGACACCCGTCCCATCTCACATCCTATTCCTCCTTCATTGCATCTGAAAGAATCTAGTGCTGAAAATGTTGAAAAAAATGATTTTGAAAAAGTTTTTGAGCCCTAAGCTCCATTTTTGGATGCTTTAAAAGCATCCGCCTCTCTTGAAAAGCAACAACGCAAAGCCAATGAGATCATTGATGTGTTTAGGCAAGTGAAAATCAATCTTCCTCTCTTGGATGCAATTCGACAAATTATGGCCTATGCCAAATTTTTGAAAGATCTTTGCACCCTTAAGAGGAAGAAAAAAAGCCAAGCACCAAAAAAAGTTATTTTGACTGAGCAAGTAAGCTCAATTTTGAAACACAACACCCTCCCAAAATTCAAAGACCCCAGTTCACCAACCAGTTCATGCACTATTGGTGATCATCTTATCAATCGGTCTCTTCTTCATTTAAGAGCGAGTGTAAATCTTCTCCCTTACTCGCTTTCTATTCAATTGGGCTTAGGTGATTTGAAACCAACGTCGGTAGTTTTGCAACTAGCCAACCGATCAATTAAGAAGCCCCGAGGTACCATTGAGGATGTTTTAATTAAAATTGACAAGTGCTTCTTCCTGGTTGATTTTGTTGTCACTGATACAGAGCCAGTCCCAAATCCTAAGAGCCAAATTTCAGTTATCCTTGGTCGTGCTTTCTTGGCTACCGCTAATGCCAACATCAATTATAGGACGGGGATAATGAATATTTCATTTGGTCACATGAAATTAAAGTTGAACATTTTTAATCCAACCCTGAATTCTATAGACAAGCATAAAAGTGTATGTGTTGTTGAAAATTGTTTTAAAAATGAAAAAAATGATTCTTTGTTTGGTATTGAAACTTCCAATGGTTTATCTTCTAAAAAGGTTTTAAGACATGTTGATTTAAAGGTAAGTGTTGAAAGGGCATGGAAATCCAAAAATTTTATTGACAAAGGGCCATCAATTTCATTTGAATCAAATCCAATAAATTCCTTAGAGAATAGTTTGTTGGGTGGGATTCAAAATTTCATTCACCCCATCAAGGAAGGAATGCATTACAAGACCTTTGATCTGGGCTAAAAGAGCCCAGCGTCTTGCTAAAGACGTTAAAGACTAGTATGCTTCGTATGGTTCATAACCCTATTCCTCCCTTATTTCTTGTTTTGATATTTTCTGGCCTCATCCAGGTATGTGTTGAACTGAAAAATCCAGCTTCCGAGCAAGTTTTTGCATTTTGTACACTTCCAGTGAAGTTTCGATCGATCAAAGCTCAGTTCAATTGATTAAAATTTCACTTCGACAGATCGAAGTCCCTGAATCTATAACATTTCATATTCCAATTTGATCGATCAAAATCCATCTCAATCGGTCAAAATCCATTTGGATCGATCGAAGCTAAATGTTCAATCGATCAAAGTCCTTCAATCGAACGAAAATGCATAATTTGAATTTCTGAAAAATGCTTTGGCCGTTTGTCTTCCACCCTCACCCTAATTTTTATTTTTTCTTTTTCTTTTTCTTTTTCTTTTCTTTTCTTTCTTTCTTTCTCTCTTGTCCTCCATCACTATTCATCTTCTTTCTCTCAGCATACTCATCTCTCTCTCCCCGATTCTCCATCTCCCTCCCATCTCTGAATCTCAATCCCTCTCACTCTATATCTCTAATGACCACCACTCCTCATTCTTCTTCAAGCACCAGCAAGCAAACCCAAGGAAGGCCAAAGCTTTGTTGCTGTTTCCTCCATTCTTTCCGGCAAGATTTTTAGCCCAAAGGCCAAATCCAACATCCTCTCTCTCTTTTCTCTCTCGGGTAGCCCCATTTCCATCATCTCCAGCTGATTTAGAACAAGGAGATGCCGAAACTAGCTTTGGTCACCTTCTCCGGCCACGGTGAGGCCGGAACTCCTCATTTTTGCCCCTGAATCTCTTCGTTTCACTCTTCTCTACTCTCTCTCGGATCGGGTAAGTTCTAGAACATTTTCTTTTTATTTATTTTTATAGTTATTTTATTTTTGTTTACTTTATTTTTGTATTTTTGTTTAGTTTTCATTTTATTTGAAATTTTGCATTTGATTTAACATTTGTTCATAGAATATTAAAATTGAAAGAAAATAAAAATTAAAAAATCAAGAATAAAAAAAAATAAAAAATGAAAATTGTTTAAAAAAATTGGAGCACTGACCTTTGGATTGTGAATATTAATTTTGGTTAAACAGTGATGGGATTGCCTTGATAAATGGAGTTTGGAGTAGTTAGAAGGAGAATGGACAACTTTACTTGGATTTGTGATTGATTGTGGACGGTATCCCTTATTGACATGTTGAATTTGATTTGACTTTCACATGCTATTTGATTATTGATTGTGATTGAAATGCATCTTTGTTGTGTTTGAATTTTTGGGAATGTCCATTTTTAAGGGGAAACCATGCCGGATTTTTCAAAAATTAGATTTGAACTTTGAAGTTTTATTCCAAAAGGCATGTAGCTTGTTTTTGAGACTTGAAATGGATTTTGGAAAGATTTTTGAAGTACGGATTTGAATTGAAAAGAAATAAATTTTCATGTTCTTAAAAATGTTTTTAAAATCCAAGTGCTTTGAAGTGTATAATTCTTGACTTTGTTTGTGAAATATCATGAACTTCTTGTCTAAATGAAATTTTCTTTGAACTTGAAATATTTTGGAAACTTTGAACTTGTAATGGCATTGAAAAAATTGAAATTTTTGTGAGCATGATCCCGACTAGTTTCATTTACTTGTCTTGAATATGAAATGCATGGATGTTTTTTAAGTTGTCTTAATTGATTGCAAGCATGACTTGACTTGAATTCTGTACCTTTGAACTTGGAAATGCAATGTCTTGAAAATGGTTAACAGTGTTTCAAATGGACCTCTTTGAAAATTTTTGATTTGATTCAATTGCCTTGTTTGGTAAAATGATCTTTAAATGTTAATATGCTTTGTGATCACACTTGTTGGGTTTCAAATGATTAAAAAAGAAATTTTTGAACTTTGTTTTGAAAATGAGAAGTCGAGTTGCATAATTCCTTCTTTTGATGTTCATTCATTACATAATTCTTGTCATGAAGCTTTTATACAATGCAATTGAATGTTTTAACTCCAAAGTTTTCAAAAATTCTAATTTTGCCCCAAAAGTGTTGAGTAATTCCAAAGTTGACCAAAATGCCCTTGTTTGAGTTGAAGCTTGTTCCATTTGATTCATTTCCATCCATTTGCATGTGCTAAGTGCCTTTGAACTTGTTTATGCTGCAATTCTTGATTCTTGCCTTGCTTGGGCACAAGTTTGATGTCTCTTGACCTTCCTTATCATGATTTTGATCTCCTAGTGCAAAATGAGATTACTTGCCATTCCAACCCAACTTTTTGAAGTCATATGATTCCATTTGTGCTTATTGACCTTGAAACTTGTCAAATGTGTTCCTTTTTGAATAATTGTGTGCATTTTGGAATAATTATAACTTGTTGCTTGTATATACACTATTTTGCACACACTTATATCACATTGATAGTTTTTAAGCATTTCTGTGCATATTTTGAACCTATCTTCTTGGAATTGATCTTTGACTATGTTTGGGGGTGTGTTATGGATTTTGGAATTTAAAATGCATGAATTGGATGATGTTTCTATCCTTTGGCCTTAGTATCTCTTTTTGAGATGAACTTGAATTTTGAAATGCAATTTGACATGAGTTTGAAGATATGTTCACTTTATCTTGCCAATTATCTGTTTCAATGCCATTTAATTGATATCATCCACTTGTGATCCATTCCTGAGGGCCAAGTAAGGGCTTATGACCGAGGTTCTTTTCGGTCCTGATTTTGATTTCACCATGGTAAGCTTCATGTATTCTCAGCATTTAACCATTCCTTGTTTCATTTAAGCTGTAGATGGGGTCACGAGCCACAAGTGATCATAGGATGTTGATTTTGTTGCATTAGAGTACAGGATAATTCTTTGTCTAGATTTTTTAATATTTTCGCATCATTCAGAGATATGCCATCTAGTTGCATACCATCACTATAAGAAAATGGGTCTTTAGTGACAGTCAAATTTGTCACTAAAAGCCCTTAAACCGTCACTAAAAATCAAAATCGTCCGTCACTAGTTAAGCGTCTTAAAAGATCTTTAGTGACGGTAAAAATGACCGTCACCAAAAAAATGGTCTTTAGTGACGGTATTTACCGTCCCAAATAATCCCGTCCCTAAAATTTATTAGGGACGGGATTTGCCGTCACTAATAAGTTGTATATTAGGGACAGTGTAAGGACTGTCACTAATACCTAAACTATTCGTGACAGTATTTACCATCACTAATAAGTTGTATATTAGGGACAGTTTGCGGACTGTCCCTAATACCTAATGTATTTGTGACAATATGTACTGTTCCTAATAAGTTATTTTTTTATTTATTTTTAATTACCCTCTTTTTTTTTTTCTTTTTTTTTTCCCAGCTATGTTTGTGTATATATATAATATATATATTTTTCTTCCCATGTTTTTTATAAGAAAAACTCAAACTCTTAACTTAACCCACAAAATATTATATCGCGCACCATAGATAAACATCAAAATAAAGACATAAAATATAGAAATAAACTTAAAACCTCTTCCAACATGTTCAAAAATCAGAGCATCATTTTAAACTAAATGCCCAACAGAATCTGTGTAGTTCAGAGACAAAAACAGTTACATACATAGTCGTAAGAAAGCTTCATAATTTTGTACCAAAATATAAGCCTAACAGAATCTGTGTAATTCAAAGACACAAAAAGGCTATATACATAGTCATAAGAAAGCTTCATAATTTTGTACCAAAATATATGCCTAACAAAATCTGTGTAGTTCAATTAAGACAAAAAGGGCTGGATATATTAGTCATAAGAAAGGTTCATAATTTTGTACCAAAATATTTGGCTCCATCAAACTGGTCATTCGATTTGTGGTTGTGGTTGTGGTTGTGGTGGTGTTCGTGGGTGGTTATGATGTCGCCAGCATGGTGGTGGCGGCTGCTGATATTGCCACCATGGTGGTGGCTGCTGTCGAAGGTGAGAATCTGGTGGCGATGGATGCTCAGACCTGCTTGGTGGGGCTGCTACTTATTGGGAATCTGATGAGGATTGCTGATATTGTTGGAACCATGGCGGCGACTGCTGCTGCTGCTGAAGCATGTTTTCAATTCTTTCCATATATTGCCGCAAACTTTTTACTTCCTCCTTCAGTTGTGCATTATTTTCCTCGGCAATTTCTGCTCTTTTACGAGAAGCCTCTTCATAAGATGAGGATGCACGTTGACGGCTTGGAATCATGAAACCATGTCCGAACCCACGAGGATATCCTTTCCTGATACCAAGTTGGTTTTGCACTATCTCAACATCATTTATCACTTGACTGGTACCATCAGAATTTTGAGAAATCTGGGAAGACTTATCCATCATTTCATCCTGCAATTGACATATAAGTCTTAGAATTTAGAATTGAAAATTGAAATACAAGTTAAGGAGAAATATACTTGTACCAAAAAAATAATAAAGACTAAACTAATCACATTAAGAAAATCAAGGCTAAACAATTAAATAATACACAAAGCAAATACATTAGCAAGGGAGCACATATTATAAAAATTATCAATTTTGGTAACAGAGTCGGAGCATGTCCCTTCCAGTACTATCCTCCCTTAATACAGTAAATAGTGAGAAATTAATTTGAATATCATGCAAAAAAATGAAACTGAATCATCATCCATATTATCAACACAAGTCCAGTGGCCAGAACTGAAACAACTAATTCTTTAAATCTACTCAATAAGGATTCAATAAAATCCCAACCATAAAGCAAATAGGAGAGAAAATAGATAAATTTCCGTGTGCATCGTGCACC
>JAOTQH010254247.1:0-11681 GCA_025631255.1 Cornus kousa | reverse complement strand
GTCCGTTTGAACTTTATTGACCTGAAATTGTCAAAAACATAAATTAGACTAAAATATGAAAATAAGATAAATGTAAGAACTAAAATACCCTAGTTTAGGTGCTGAAATGTGCAACATTTAAGCACTTATCAGTTTTGGACATTATGTCGGTGTGATAGTGTAAATTCTGGTGGTTGGTCTCGGGTGATGAGGTGTGTTAGGTAGCACCAAATGTCTGACAAAGGGTTCGTGGCACGATCATTGATTATCAAGGATCTTGTTTTGAGAACTTGTGTCTTGGGTACAGGATAATACGCTTACTGATATGCTGACTAATGTTAATGCAGTCATTGGAGGACTCATGGTTTGATCATTTTGAAGTTGATAAGTATAATGATCATCGTATGGTGCAATTAGTAGTCGCTGGTGTAGTTATGTGATGGTGTAGTTTCGTGTTGGATAGCGAGTGCTTAGTTTAGCAGAGGTGTGTAGAATTGGGGTTAGGTGAGATTTTTGAGCCTTTCGTGGTAGTGCTTAGGGTGGACTGATGTCCGTTATGAGTCAGACATATAGTCTAGTTGGTTTTGTGTTATGATGAGGTGAGAGATGGGTACCCATATTGGGTTTTAGTGGCAGCGGTATGTGATTGCCTGGTGACAATCGGTGTCAAAGGCAATAATGTTGGTGGGTTCATAGTCTCGGAGCGTTGTGTCAGGTGTTCTTGGAAAGTGTGTGGCTATTGACCTTCTTCATAAGGAGGGTAGATTTCGAGGATGAAATCTCTTTAAGAAGGATAGATTGTGATGTTTTCGATTTTCGGCATTTATTATTATTTTTTTAGAATTTTGTTAATGCGAGGGTAATTTCGTCATTCACGTTTTGCGTACCAAACACTGTAGGGTGTGCTGGGTGTGTCAGATGGTTGGTTGGGACATTCCATTGTGTTCAGAACTCTTGAAAATACATGGTTAAGCATTTTCGCATTTTTTGTTTTTCGGGCCGGACGGTCCCCTGTGGGACCCGCTACCGATATTGGTTGGGTCCATTTATATTTTATGCATTTTATTTTATGAGTTTTATGTGCAATATATATATAGTGGTGCATTATATAAGTATGTGGTGTAGAATTAAAGAAAAAAAAAAAAAGGGAAAATAAATTTCAAAGTGGTGGGACCCACCACTACCAATTAGTGGTCTAGAGACCACACTTGTTTCCTCATTTTTCTCTCTCCCTGCTGATTTCTCTCTTGCCCTCATTTCATCTTCATTTTCTTTTTTCTTTTTACTTTAATCTTTAAGTCTTGATTCCATCTTCAATACTTGGAATTTTTGGAAGCCGTTTGCGGCAAATCGAAGTCCACAACGAGGCCTTTAAGTCCATACCAACAATTTCAGCTTTTGGCCACTCTAGAAAGTCCAAAAAATTGAGACCCATTTTGAGAGTTTTTGCATCTTAAGAGGTAGGGGTCTCTAATCCATATATTCTTGTGCCTTAGTGAGTTAAATTTTTGTTATTTGTTGCTTATTATGCTAGATTGAGTTGATTTTGTTTTAAGATGACTAAACTTCAAAATTTGAGTATGTAAATATGTGTTTAATTTATGTTGTGTATGAAAAGCACGTTCAATGTGTTAATCTCCTATGCCGATAATGTTGCTAACTTGCTAGAATTGTTGTACGAAAGCATGTTATTCATTCTTAGAAATTCTTGTAAGGCATAATGTGAGGTTAAATTTTGAATTAGTTGTAGAATAATGATTCACATGGCATGAAGCATTCATGCATATCATTGGGAAGAAAATGGGATCAATTCGTTTTGAAAATTAAAAAGGGGAATTTTGGGAACAATTTTTGAATAAAATGTTTCATGAAAACCCGATCGCCACGGGATCACCAAAGGCCAGTGTGTTAATATAGCCTAGAGGGAACTAGGGAGATTGCCCTAGCGTGGTTGAGCTAGCTAAACCCAAAATGACGCCGCAGGGGTACCAAGGGTCAGGGACACTAGCCAATCCTTCTCTTGTGTCGCAGCGGGGTCACCAAAGGGCGGATTATATTAACAGTTTGAAAGTGATGGATTTGAATGTTGAGAAATGGGGAGCGACATCGGCATGCATTGCATTCATAGCATTATATTGTGTATGCTGAGATTGGATATTATGTTGTATTTTCCCAATGACCCCGATTCCTATTGTTCTATTCCTTATTTGGATTCACGGGGCCACAAGAGGTGTGTCTTAGGCGCCACCTACTGAGCAAATTGCTCACCCCATTATACTTAACATTTTCAGGACATGGCAAGGAGTTGGCGGATGATAATCCACCACAGGCTTGAAGGAACTTGAAGGCTATTTTGGAAGTATTTTGTAGAGCTTGAACTTATCTTGTATTGTAACATGATAAGAAATGTACTAAATTCATTTGGCATGTAAATTGTGTTATAATTTGAAGCTTGAATCCATTTTGTTGTAAATTAAGCCAATTGCAAAGACTATGTATAAACTTATGTAAATAAATCAAATGTCGTTGTAATGTGATCATGCGATGGTACTCTTGTCCATGATTGGAGAATGACTCGTTTTTGAATTTTTGGGACAAGTTTAATTCATTTCTAAAGACCCCATTTCAGTTTCCCTTCATCTCCAAAGTGCAGCACCTCAACTTTAGGATCAGGGCTCGATAGAGCCATTTCGGTCAATCAAAATGGCACTTCGGTCTACCGATTTATCTGCATGCTCTCGGGATCTTAGGTTTCGGCCAACCGAAACAGCATTTCAGTTGACCGAAATGAAGCTGTTTGGTCATTCTTCATCTATTCCTCCGGTATTTATCATGCTAAATATTGGAATGTGTTTTGAGACTTCTTAAAGATATAATTCAAGTGTAATGATGTTGTTTTGACTCTTGAAGTGGCAAGTTTGACCTAGGTGACCTCGGATTCGAGTGAGGACTCGGCTAGCGGTTCGGCCTCCGGGTTCAGGTCATTACAAGATCCGTTAATCATCGGATTTGATTAAAATAATATATAATTTTATCTAGGGAGGGGATATTTTGCACTTACTTTTATACAATTGCACTATAATCTTATACAAAATAACACCAATAACCCTGATTTTAAAAATTAATAATTATTTTTTTCAAATATTACAAGTACTCTTTTGAGTTAGGGTAAGATCTTTTTGTTTTGCCCCTTTTGTTACCGCCTCTTTTTCTCTTGCTTTATGCCTTTAGAATCTCTCTCTATGTTGTATCAACTTTCTCTTTTCTCTCATTAAGGTAAAAAACTTCATGAGGATAGTAGGGATCACGTCAAATTCAATAATTAATTGTATGTTTTTTAGTAAGTAATTAAATTGGATGTTTCCTTGAAAAAAAGTACGTTTTGATTGTTGGAAAAACTCTAATGAAACAAAATTGTGCAAATACAGATATTAACTGCCCATAATCAGAAAATTCCCAGTGCCAGAAGTTAGATGATTGGTTGTTAAAGACTACCATGATCACAATTTAGGAGTTTCTTAATGGATAAGAAATAAAAGAACAAAAAGATTGCTACAAAGTCGTATTTCATTATAAATCAAACAACAATCGTTGAGAATGAAATCGATCAGTCCTTGGTTTTGGTTAGGGAAGAGATCAATTGATGGTGTGAAGACGCGTAAGAAGTAGTCGTGGATGTAATTGGAGTCCAGGGAGGTAACTGCTTCAGATGGTTGTAGCCTGAGATGTTCCCTTCTTTTTTTTCTTTGTTTCATATTGGAGTGTAGAGAGAGAAAAGCAACTTGGGAAGACAGAAAGTAATATTCGTTGTGGCCTGCGACGAATGTAGATTTCTGAAATATGTTGTTGTTTTCTATACTTAGTGCAAAAATAATAAAAACCTATAAATAATTGATAAGAATAGTGTAGGATAAACAAAGTTGAATCACTCTCAAGTTAGATTTTGAATTCAAAGTCAAAACCAATATTTATAGGATAAAAAATATATTTTAAAACAATTTCTTGAACTTTTAAATACTGAAATTAAATCAAACAAATAAAAATAAGATTAAACAATTTATTTTTTATTTTTTATTTTTATTTTTTTAATAATGGAAAAAATCTCGAAGGTAGAGAATCCACCACCACGAATCTATATAAACAAATTTTTTTTATTCTTATCAATTTTCCTATTATAAGCAATTCACTTCATCAATCCAATTACAACTTGGAGAGATGAAGGAAAATATAGAGTTAAATAACACTTACTTATATTCGAGAGAATATTTTTTTTATTTAATTTAGTATATATTTAGTAAATAGAAGTAGACATTCTCTGAATTACCATTAATTGGCAAAAACAAAATTTATCTCTTTATTTTCTTTATTAATCTAAGAACACAGAATAGAAGAATAAAATACATGTTCTAAAGAGAAAAATTAAAACAAAATATGAAAGAAATTAAATTACATGTCAGCCATGGTGGCTTCAACTTTCCCTCGAGATGATGTGTTTAAGTTAACATATTAACAATAAAATAAAACATAGAAATAAAGATATATTTCATTAAATAAAAGAAAGAATTACAAGGAAAAAGAATGCAATACAATATAAAATCTCTAACTCTCTCTCTATTTTCTAACCCCCTACCTCCTTACATATGATCATATTTGTAGAGCTCAGAAGGGAGGAATTAGGAGGAAAAAAGAAAAGAATTTGAAAATTAAAATCAAAAATAAAAATACATAAAATCTTCTTATTTTTCAATTTGAAATAATATTTTCTGATTTGTTAGAGCCAAATTAATTTGAATTTGAATTTGATTGGCTTGTAAAAAAATAAAACAATTATGTTACAATGAAATCTTGAACTCGAAACCTCTATCAAAGTTGGTGATTCACTAGACCATCTCTCCTACAAGACTTCTAGCGTTTTTCTTTAGCAATTAATACTCTCTTATCTTTGTGCAGCCAAAATTTCTCACACTTCTGCCATTTTTACCTCTTTTCTTCTCATTTCAAAATCAACCTCTAAAAACATTAAAAGTAAGGATAAGAACATTTATTTAATATAAAAGGTTAATTAAACATTTATTAGTGAGTATAAAATAGCAAGTTGTGCACTTATCAAATTACTCCCAAATAAACATTTGCTAGTCTTCTAGCAAATAAAAACAAATATATAAGTTCACAAAATTGCTAATTTAACTGATTGTTACTTTCGATGTCCAAGGTAAGACAAGAAGAGATCTTAGGTCAATGCACCTACCAAACTCCTAACCATCACAATAAAAAGAAAAGACACAAGAATCCCGCCATTGAGGCTTAGGTCAAAACTACTCCAATCAAGTTGAAAATATTATAATTTATTTTCAAGTCACGATTTTGCAAGCGGAATAGCAACATTGGGAAGAGTATCTGCTTACTCCGGTTCGAAGAAAAAATATATTAAGCCAAGGTATGGTTGTGAGGACACATGTACATGTTCATTTTTGGTAGTTTTAGGTCAAAGAAAATTTTCTTGACTGCCAAATGTGGACCGGTCCAAGTTGCCCTTAAACTTAAGTTTTTGAAATTGCCAAAAATGGACTGGTCCAATTAATTTCCGTAGACTGGTCCAACTTTCCTAGAATTAATTTGAAAATTTCAATTCTACTCTCAGTATCCTTTTCTATTACATTTTCGTAGGACATCTTTACAGGAATTAGACTTGTTTTACAAGTTATTTTAGATGTCTACAAAATCTATATAAACACTCTTTCTCACCTAGGGTGTTTACAACTTTTGAAATTAATTTTTGAGATTAGAGGGAGCCTTTTTTTGAGAATTTTTTAGGGTGTTTGTTTTTTGTTTTCTCAATCCGAGAGCACATACTATATACATAAGTGAATTACGATGTTATTCTCTATCTAATTGGAGTTTGAAGTATTGAAGATTCATTGCTACCGTTCAGAAAATCAAGTTGTTCTTTTATCTTTATCAATTCAATTTTGAAGGAAATGAGAAATTGATCGAGCTGCGAAGAGGACAGAGCATTCATGAATTGTTCTTGTTCTACCAGTAACCCTTCTACAATAATTAAGGGACTAAGCCTGAAGTCTAGCATTTGGACGAGAAGTAACAAAGTTAGAGGCGTTCAACATTTAGTAATTTGCTTTGAAGATAGTGGATCATTTCGCTTGAGACTGAGTGAAAGCCTACAATGTTTTTCTCTCAATTGGATGAATTTCTCCAATTAGGGTTTCCTTGTTAAAGTCCCGTTGTCAAACTCTAACACTCACATTTTATTATTTGCACTTTATTTTTTCTTTGTGGGTTTATAATTAGTTTTATTTCAGTAAAATATATATATTTGACAAAAATAAGATAAAAGTGCAAGTTGAACCTATTCACGCCACTCTTAATATTTTCCATACTTGTTTTCCACAACTATTCCACCTTGTGAAACTCACACTTGGTATCGGAGCGGGTTCTCTAAATTATGAGTTATTCCTAGTGGAGTATTTTTTAAATCAAAATATGGTTTGTTTTCAAAAATTATTAGGGACAACACCATTAGAAAATGTAGATTTATTCAACGAACTCCTTTATTTGAAGGCAATAATTATTCTTTTATGGAAATATAACATGAAAGCCTTCTTAATGTCTCAATGGAAGAATGTTGGGGTTGCTATTGAAAGGGGGTTGAAACATCCAACCACTACTTCTGCGGAAGGGTTAGTCAGTCTCTATGGACAGTTACTGAAACTAGTGTTGCTAGTGAAAATAGCAAAGCTTTACATAATGTATTTAAATTTGGTGTTCATACTGAGTTCACTAGAATCACTCATTGTAAAATTGCAAAAGAAGCTTTGGATGTTCTTCCCGTTACCCATGAGTGTACCGATGCTATAAAGAAATCTAAATTTGATATGCTTGTCTCTAAGCTTAACAATATTACGATAGAAGAAGAAGAAACTTTTTCAGAGTCTAAAACTCCTCGTGAGCGTACCATTAGGAATTTAAAATTGAGATGCTTACCCATGAGGATAATTTTTGAATCCTGAACTATATTTTTCTCCTTTAAAAATTTTTCAGAATCAATCTTATAACATTTTGAAACAAAGCATGGTTAATCCACTTTACCAAAAACGCTGCTGTATAAGAAAAAGAAATTTGAACCAATTTTATTTAAAAAGCATCTTTAGCCTCCTTGAAGCTTCTAAAATACTTTCTCTGTGCCCAAATGCGCTAACCCTAATGAACTCTTCACCTCCAGGACCAAATCCTTCACCTGGAACAGTTAGTATATGTGCTTTGTCAAGAAGCTTATCAAACACATCCCAAGATCTCAAACCCGGAAAATGAACCCAAATATACGGTGCATTTTTCCCGCCATATACATTCAATCCAACCGATGCAAACGCGTTAAAAATTATTTTTGCATTCTCCATGTAGTGGTTAATCACACCATTCAACGCCTGAAAATAATTATCAACTTTGTCATTACGTATCTTAATACGAAAACTTATTGAATACATACAAAGAACGGTTAATAATTTAAAAGTGAGGAAATATTGTTGGAAGTTGAAAAAAAATAAAAATGGTAATGAAAAATTCACCCCATGAAAAACTAACTAATAATTTAATTGGATAGGTGATAGGTCTCAAGATTTGATCACCTTCAAATAAATGAACTTTTCTTTCTACAATTATTTCTACAATTATTTATATTTAGCATAATATTTTTACCTCTATTTTAGAAGTGTGCTATTAAGCTCCTTATTGTTTAAAAACTAAACGTAAACACTTCAAATTACTTTTTGGAGAGATCTAATATAAAGTAATATTGTAATATCTATTTTGTCTTTTTATTCTAATAAAAATGTTTAAGGGTCGTGAATGCTAATAATCTCATATTAGAAGGGTGTTATTTTAACATTAAATAATATTTTCTTCTTTGAGCATGAACTATCTCTTATCATCTAAACTTGATCATGTTTACAAAAGATACATAACCTGATAACCCTCCGAAGAAAGGCATGCAAGCCCCCCAGCTTGAGCAATATTAGATGCACCATTGAAGCAGGTGCACACGACACGATTAAAATCCTTTATGATGCGAAATCCATTAACATACGATAGCTCTTCAGGGACCACAGTCCAACCCAGACGGACGCCTGTGAACCCAGCAAACTTGGAGAAAGATGAAATTTCGATTGCAACCTGAACGAATTTAATCATGTCACATTTTTTTTTTTTTTTGGTACGACTTCAAAAAAACTCCTAGTCAATAACAAATATAAACAATAATGGCAACATGAGCCAGTAACAAAACCTGATCAATTTTTCTTAGAAGGAAGGTTTAGCGTCTTTTTTGTTAGCTATATATACCTCTCTTGCACCAGGAATTTCGAAGATTGATTTCGGACTTCCATCTGTGATGTAAGCAGCATAAGCAGAATCATAAACGATAATTGATCCGTTTTTCGTTGCAAACTCCACTAGTTGCTGCAATTGCTGGTATGAAGCAGCATTACCAGTTGGATTGTTTGGTGAGCAGAAGAAAATAATGTCTGTCCTCGGTGTGTTCGATAAGTCGGGAAAGAAATTATTTTCCGGCCTGCAGTTCATGTACACAATGTGTTCATACTTTCCACTTTCCTCCATGAACTTTCCAGCTTGACCAATTATGACACTTGTGTCTATATATGCCTGTCACAGTACATGTTTCATTAATTATAGAAGCAACACATTTCGAATTCAAACATTTTTAGTTGAATGCATTTTACTATAGATATAAAGAAACAAATTATTATATATCCTTGGCTACTTGCCATAGTATGATGCCCAAACATTTTATGAACTGTTAACAAAGGCCTCGTAAGCTTACCGGAAAAGATGGGTCCTGCGCAGCTATAGTCACATTAGATCCTAGCAGCATCTGCAGCAGGTAGAAACAGAAATCAAGGTTCTCATACACTTGGGGCATGTTTGGTAGGTTTTAATTTTAACCCAAAACAAAATAAATGTTTTGTTGTATGGTATTTTTAATAGTAACCGAAAGTATTTGGTAATGTCTATTTGTTGCAAAATTTTTGGAAGCAAAAATAAAAATATGTTTGGTAAAAAAGTTTTAAAAATATAATGGCTTGTTTAAAAATGTCATTTAAGAGTTTTTCAATTTTTTTTTGGTACTGTTCATTGTTACAGTATCGGTTGCTACAATGCAAAAAATATGTAAAAACACCAAATCAGTGTTTCGACTTTTGTCCACTATTTACAAAACGCTTCAGCACACGAAACAAAATATTTTTTATCAAATGCGTTTTTTTTCTTCCAAAAGCATTGCTATAGTACCCTACAAAAACAAAATTACCAAAAACAAAACTCGTATCAATCTGATCCTTCTATTGAAAAAATATTACAAGTATGGAAACTTAATAAATAAATAAATAATCCTAAATAGCTTAAGGTCTACTTGGTTGAGTTTTTCTTTTTTTCTTTTTTTCTAAGCAATGAAAAAAAAAAAAAAACTGCTTGGTTGGTTGACATTTCTAGGAACTATTTTATGAAAATTCAGTTAAAACAAATGTATGTTTTCAGAGAACAGGCTTTATAGTTTTCCGAAAATATTTTTCTGTTTTTGAGTTATCAAGAACATTTTTCTTCTCTGAGTGACAAACTGAGCAAATCGTCATATTTTATCCCAATTTGATAAGTACACGGTGTTCAGAAAATATGTTGAATGTAAGATTACCTGAAGGCGAGATATGTCAGATTGTGCACCATCCGATACAAAAATCTCATTACATGTAACACCCATATCTCGGTAAAATGTTTTTACAATTGCCTTCCGTAATTCCTGCCACAGCAACATGGAAAATAGTAAGTTATATAGGTATAGAAATAGATATTCTGAAGATGATACATATCTTACTCATATAAATCAAGCAGAGGATTCGTTCGTACAAAATAAAAAATGATTGGTATTGATTAAATCTCAGGTTAAACCCTAGTTATTTCATTTTCATGGTTTTCATATCCACATTTTCGTTATCTTCCCCGGAATTGATTTTCTGTTGAAACTGAATATGCACTGACAAAAAGGTCAATTTCTGCAACTAATTTGTAACTTAAAATTGTGAAGGAGTCCATTTAAAAAAAAAAAACTTTTAACAGGAAAGTAAAATGAGAAATTAAGTAATCAGGCAAAGAATTGATAATCATTAGAAATTGTATACATTCAAAGAGGAAAGAAAATAAAAATAAAAATAAAAATTAGACATACCATGTTGCCTTGCTCAGCTCCATATCCTCTGTAACCTCTAAACGTTGATAGAGCATGCACATGCTGCAAAAATAGCATTTCAGTTGTTCATAAACAAAGAAAGGGAGGCAAGGCTCCCAAAAAATGAAAAGAATGAAAGAAAATAATGAATTTGGTTAGCTTACTTAGAAAAGGGATAGCTAAGTGCACGAGAGTCCTTATATTGTGCAATCTAAGAGAGTCAGATTGATCTACTTAAATTCACTTTTCATGTGTGAGACTGTGGATGTGGTGCAGCCACGTCACCAAAGGTGTAGTACAGCCACGTCACCAAAGGTCAAGCCAAACAGTCAACGTTTTGACAAAGTCCACCTCAACAATAGCTGATCACTGGCTATATAATATTGGGCCAACATTTTGTCGATGGACCTTGTGTGACGGCCCAAGTTTTTCAACCCGGTGCGTCATTGATGAACCGACAAGTTGATCCGATATTGGATCCGAAATGCGGAAGCAAAAAGTGAAAAGTGACCTTTAGAGATGTACATCATCCCTAGGGCACCAAATTGACTCCCCGTGAAGTCATGGAACTTGAATGAACCAAGCGATTAAGCAAGAATGTCAAACTCGATATGACATGTGCTAAGGGTAAAATGGTAAACTTAAATAGAAATGGATGCCACCATGTATACCATTGTAAAGACAATGAAAAATTAATAAAGTTTGACTCAAGAATCACCTGATTCGGAGTCCGGATGAAAAAATATCAAGTCATGAAGTTGAAAGAGTACAAATCCTATCTCGGTTCGAACCAAATTCTGACCCTATCTTACTAAAACTTGAATAACTTGAGATACACATCAAATCTGAAGCTCTAATTGGTACCATTGGAAATCTTATTTTGACATGATCAATTTAGACTCAAGAACGGACCAATTCCGAGTTAAAACAAAGAAGTTATGACCTGTTGAAGTTAGAAAACAAATGCTGAAAACTGCTCTCGGGATTGCCATTTCGGTAGATCGAAATGGCACTTCGGTCTACCGAAATGAAGATGCAAAAACTCGAGTTTTTGGAGCAAAAATGTCCTTGGTGCTTCGGTAGACCGAAATAGGGGTTCGGTTGACCGAAATAGATTCAAAAATGATGATTTGGCTACTAGAATGAGATGCTACTGTGCAAACACAAAACCATTAGACATCGGTCGACCGAAATAGAGTTTCGGTCAACCAAAACAACTTGAAAAGCTACTCTAAAGGCTTCCATGAACAAAGATGGAGAAAACTTTCTAAGTCTAAAATAGAATCCCCATGGCATGATCAAAATGCAAAATATGCAAGTGTGTGACAATGTGATCATACACGCAAGTGTAAAATAACATTATATACATGCTATAATGGCCCATGGCCTTCTTACACTTCATTTGCAAAATTTGATATACAAAACCCCAAATTTTGGAAAAGTTTACATTTCA
>JAOTQH010254237.1:0-11681 GCA_025631255.1 Cornus kousa | reverse complement strand
ATTTAACTTAAATATATACTATCTATATAAATATATATATAATCGGGGCCGGGGCGGGGGCATCGCTAAATACGCCCCCGTCCTAAACCCGCTTCGGGTTTTTAATTTTTTTACCATATTTGTCCCAAACCCATTTATAGAGCTACCAAATCCGCCTCATTAGGAGCGGAGCGAGGTGGAAACCCAGCGGGTTAGAAGAAATTGCCATCCCAATGAAGGGCACTATTTGTTTATCTCAGAAGCAATATTTGAAGAAGGTGCTACATTGGTTTAGCATTAACTCAAATACTAAACCTGTAAGTACCCCTTTGGCCCCTCATTTCAAGATTAGTGCTTTATTATCTCCACACATAAATGAAGAGCGTGCGCACATAGCTCATATTCCTTATGCGAGCACAGTTGGAAGTTTGATGTATGCAATGGCATGTACGAGACCTGATATTTCACAGGCCGTTAGTATGGTGAGCAGGTATATGCATGACCCAGGTAAAGGTCATTGGCAGGTAGTGAAATGGATTCTACGGTACATCCATGGTACTGTGGATGTTGGTTTAAAATTTGAGCAGAATGATAGACTTAGTCAGCATTTGGTTAAATATGTGGATTCAGACTACACTGGTGATTTGGATAAACGTCGATCAACTGCAGGTTATGTGTTCACACTTGCTAGAGGACCGGTGAGTTGGAGGTCAATATTATAGCCTACAGTTGCTTTATCTACAATAGAGGCAGAGTGCATGGCAGTGATAGAGGTCATTAAGGAAGCCATATGGCTATATGGGTTGATTAAGGACTTAGGGATTATTTAGGAGCATGTTGATGTCTACTGCGACAGTCAAAGTGCTATCTGTTTGACAAAAAACCAGGTTCATCATTCATGTACAAAACACATTGATGTCCGTTTCCATTTTGTTCTTGAAATTTTGGATGAATGCGATATTTTCCTTCAGAAGATTGGGAATGCAGATATGCTAACGAAGATTATAACGAAGGTCCAATTTGAGCATTGCTTAGACTTGATTAACATCCTGCGAGTATAAGCGCCTTTGGGCGCAATTGGAAGCAGTTCAAGATCATGTTTGAGAAGATGTACATAATTTTTTCGCCAAGGTGGAGATTGTTGACAAATTTAGAGTTGTAAATTTGGAATTGGCTCAAAATATGTCATCGTTTACATCCATCAGTTGCATATGTCATCGCTTACATCAGCGGTTGCATGTTATCACTTACATCATCAGTTGCATATGTCATCGCTTACATTAGGCTTTGCATATGTCATCGCTTACATCAGACTTTGCTTACATCATCATTTACATCTACAAGAAAAGTTTGGTTGGCTATAAATAGCCTTTGTATCTCATAGTTTCAAATCATTCAAAAATTATCCAAGAGCATGCGAGTGAGCAGATAGGGTTTGGAGAAAATAATATTTATTTTCTCATTTGTGAGCCTTTTGTAACCCTTTGGGCTTTTGATATTAGTGCATTGATCTTGAGCTCCCATGGACGTAGGCACATTGTCGAATCACGTAAATCTTTGTCTTCCTTTTTGTGTGTTTTCTCCTATTTATTTATTATTTTGTGAGTGCATTATTCTTGTGTGTGTGATCACAACTACCATTATTTATTTGTTGGGCCACGCTTCCGCACAACATTCTTTTGGTATTAAATAAAAATATTTCTACCTTCAAACTACAAAAACATAGCTACCATATAGCAATAGCAGCAGCAGCTTACTATAAACAATATCCCTAGAAAATCAATACCAAGATCAAACTTCTTCTTTTATTTTTTTCCCCTTTCTCTTTTCACTTCTGATAAGTCATAATCAGCAGAGCAGGTGTGATGATCTTGTGAGCGGGTGTGCCATGGGCGGGTGCGAGAGACACTGATAGGCTACCATACTGGCGAGCTATGGGTGCACAAGTCTCACATCGCCTGGGAGAGGGAAAGGTAAAGTGCTTATATATAAGTGTCTCATGTCTAATTAGTATGAGGCATTTTAGGGAAAATCCCAAGAGCAAAACCATGCGGGCTCAGGCCCAAAGCGGACAATATCATACCATGTGGTGGAGTGGGTCATTACAGCAGGCATCTAGAATATTCAACCTAAACATATTTTATACCTTACAGTCTAGGGGGCTCAGGCATCAACTACCTGGACAAGACCATCTGATTTGAAATCACGCTCGCGCCTACGTTCACGGCCCCTGCCTCAGCTATGCCTGTGCCCTGCAAAATTCCATATAGCTTTATATTAAGAATTGAGTACATTATAAAACTACACACACACTAAATAGCAGTTAAATTTTGATAATTTTTTTGTGGGATCCAACACCATAATACTTGCAAGTTCAGCAACTCTGCAATAATATATCTTATGACAACAAAACAACAAATAACCAGAAAGGTTTCAATTTACAGTGTTGAGCCATTGATGATATCATGTAGGCACCAAACATTCATGCTCACACTAATAGTCCATAAACATTTAATTTTAATCAATAAACCAGAAAAGCAATGCGTATCATTTGATGAAGTTCAAAGATTCAGAGTATTGTTAAACAAAGAGACAGACTAGACTTTAAAATTTTAAAACAATTTAAAATTAATGAGCTTTCGAGATACAAACAAAGGAATCTGTAGAGGGAGTAGTATTAAATTTAAAGCATTGTTAAACAAGGAAGCAAGATAGAGGTTCAAACAATTTATGACACCCTTACAACATTTTTTAAGCAGAGGGAGAAGGAAAAAAAAACAAAAACAAAATATGATAGTATGAGTGTCCAATAATAAAGACCAATTTGTGCCAACACGTAAAGGAAGTGCATTTACATCATAAGTATGCAAGTGTATATAATTAATTACACCTCTGACTTAGGAAAATGTGTTTGTAGAAGCATTCACTCAACTTTAGAAAAGCAACAACCACCAGGGTAAATGCATCCATATTTGTATGGCAACATTGTTATTTAATGATCTTATTAATCCATTTACACATTTTTTTTACTCTCTCAGGGAACACAAATTCAAGGTGTCTTATTTAACGAGCTTGCCACCAAATTCAGTGATTCACTATTACTTCACAAAACATACAAAATTTCTAATGTAACTATAAAAGACGTCAATCCTATATATAAGAGTGTGCACAAGGAGTATGAATTGAAGTTTCTTAATAACACTTTAATTGAAGTTGAGGAGCTTGAATTAATAAGCTTATAAACAATAAAATTTAATTTTGTGGACTTCAAGGTGCTAAACAAGTACATTGATGCAAAAGAAAATATGGGTTAGTTTTCGTTTAATTCTCAGCTTTCTATATATATGTTCTCTCTTGTACATATATAAAAAAAATTAAAATTAAAATTTTTTATTTTATTTTTAATTTGGCTAGATGCTTTGGGAATTGTTATTGAGGTATCTCTTTCATTGAACATATGTAAAAAGAATAACAAAGGCACAACCAAAAAGGAGGAAGTCATCATAATGGATATGAGGTACGTCATTACTATATTACATATACGATCATAATTATGCCAATAATATAATGACTAAAGTAATTAATCGTTATTACAGTTCAAAGACAACTACTTTGACGTTATGGGATGATCTTGCTGAGAATGATGGAAACTTTATCGTGGAACTAATATAGGAAAGACCTATTATCACAATTACACATGGCAATTAACACCTACAAAGGTAAATTATCATACAAATTGATATTTTTTACATTATATATTATTAAGTAAATCTATAATAACAAACTTTTACAAATAACAATGTTATATTCCATGCCTATCTCTTCAAACACAAAAATGATCTACTTTGCAAAAGGATCTACATTACAAATTAATATGGATATTGAAAGTGTTAAACCATTAAGATATTGGTTCGTTATTTATTCCAACTTCTTTTATATTATATATACATTCATAAAGTTATATGTAATCTTTTTCTTTAAGCATGTTCATATATAACTAAACATATATACCAGATGATATTTGTTTTTTTGTTTTTACATTGTAGACTTCTTGGTGCAAAATATACACTATTTGTAGAAAGAGAACGTAATTTTTTATTTTATTTATTTAATTATTTTACAAGATAATTTATATGTGGACATGTCCAAAGAGAACTTAAATAACAAAGATATAAAAAGTTTAATTTCCAGTACAAAAGATCAAAAATTCAATGGTGTTGAAAAGGTCAAACTTCAAGACATAATAGAAAAATCTACAATGTCCTTTTAGGTATTAAATTTCAGTATTTTTCTTAATCTTCCTTAATTATGTATTACATTTTTATATTCAATTTATATATTGAGAAGTTATATTTTGCTGCATAACTTGCAGAAAATAAATTACTTTTTCGAAGCAACAATTGAAAATGTCTTTAATGATCGCAAACCGTGGTATGACGCGTGTGAGAAATGCAACAAGAAAATTAAAGTTGAAAAAGATAAAGTATACTATCTTCGATGCAACACAACAGACCCAAAATGCTTTCAAAAGTATTATTATTATATCTTAAAATCTTATTATTGTATTTATTTCAAAGGTTTAATAATATTATAAATACATATTTCTTTGTCTTGACTCATGTGCAAATTCATAATGATAATTAAAGTGCTAAGTATGGAACATATTGCAACACTAACAGTGTTCAATGTTTGCCAAATATTAATAAATTGTTCACTAGATGATTTAATATAATTACAAATTGAGGTAATTTTTCACCCTTATTCATAAAATTTTAATTAAATTAAAAAAAATTTACTTAATTGAAATTCTCAATAGCTCTGAAGTATATTTGTTCTTTTTGCAGGACATGGATGAATTCAGCAACAAAATGACAACTTGCAAAGGAAAATCTTTTCTTTTTCTAATGAAGATAGACAATACTCAACAACAAGTCATGAAAACTTATTTTGAGGTTGAAGAATTAAAAGAATTGACAAGTCATGATTCATTTCATGAATAAATGAGATATATATAAAAAATAAAGATTGAGAAATAAATATATTAGGAATACTTTTATTTTTAAAGAGTTATAGTTTAGGAATTCATAAAATTATAGTTTCGAATAGTTTGTCGTACATTTTAAGTACCTTTTGGATTTTCTAATATATTTTGTTTCTTTTGAGGTGATAATTATTACAATCTAAAAATTGTTGGTACCCTTTCGGATTTTATAATATATAGTATTTATTTATTAACGTTTTGTAAATTATAGAATTTTTATTTTCATATATTTTTTAATTGTTTATAGTTTTCATTCATCCATCAATAGAAAACCTTATTTTGTTTTTTTTTTGAGGTGACAATTATTACTTTCTAAAGCATTCTGGGCCTAAATCTATTTTGCCTAATTTTTTTTTATAAAACTATAAACAATTAAAATATATATATATATATAAATATAAGTTACAAAAAATTCATCACGTGCATCGCACGTCCTTTTTCCAAATATGTATATTTGTAACCACCCACTCCACCACATGGGGATATTGTCCGAGACCTGACAGGCTACCACATTGGCGAGCTATGGGTGCACAATTTCACATCGCCTAGGAAATGGAAAGGTGAAGTGCTTATATATAGGTGTGTCACTCTAATTGGTATGAGGCATTTTGAGGTGAAACCTAAGAGCAAAATCGTGCGGGCTTAAGCCCAAAGCGGACAATATCAAATCATGTGGTGGAGTGGGTCGTTACAAATATATATATTAAGAAAAGGCACGTGCGATGCACGTGATGAATGTTTTGTAACTTATATTTATATATATATATATATATATATATATTTTAATTGTTTATAGTTTTATAAAAAAAATTAGGCAAAACAGTTTCAGGCCCAGAATGCCTTAGAAAGTAATGTCACCTCAAAAAAAACAAAATAAAGGGGCGGAGCCAATTGAAGCCCAAGGACACTTGCCCCTAGCCCACCCACTATAGGTATAGAAATTTTTTTATACTTTTTATGTGTATATATGGAATTTTTTATATAGTGTCCTCCTAAATTTTATTTTTTTATTATTTTTTTAAAAATTTTTTTTCTTAACATTGTGCCCCTAAACTAAAATTCTGGCACTGCCCTTGAGTATAGTGATGTAAAAAATTTTAATTTTTTAGGATAGTTTGGACTACTCCATTTTAACCCAACAAGACCATATAGATTGGAAAATGCCTAACCGAAAAAGTCAGAAGTGTAAGCTACTTTTCAATCACTTATTTTTGATATTTAGTAATGTTTAGTAATCAAATTTCTTACCTTATAGTTAGTTTCCTAGGTTCTTAATTATAGTTTCCTTTTGTTGGAGGTTTCTTTAGGGTTTATATATTTATTTATTATTATTATTTTAAATAGATGTACTTTTTCATTCAATTGAGAGTTCTCTGTAATTTTTTTTCTTTTTAACTTTGAATTTTTTTATTTTATAAATTCAAAATTATTCTTGGTTCTTCTAATTCGTGGTCACATAGTAGTTTGGATGAGGTAGAATTTTTTTTACTTGCACTTGCTATCACTTTTAAATGTTTGGTGTATTTTTGGATTGTGGATTACTAATGTAAACCTAATCCTCTGCTGTCGATGCCGACGCCGCCACCGCAAGTGGTGATTGAAACAACTGGCCGGAGTAATTCAAATGGAGCAGTTGCTGAAACAACTCCTTCCTGCATCCTGCATAAATAATTTTGAAGTAGTGTATCCCAACTTGAAAAGTAAGACGTCCCGAGGGGAAAAAATGAGTATGTTCTTTTTCACGTTTAAATTTTATTTTGTTTTAATCAATTCAAGTATTTCTCTCATTTTATTTATTTATTTATTTACTGAATCCATAATATCTTTGTCATATGTCTTAATTGTTGATTGTTAGCAAATCAGCTAATTTTTTTTATTATTTAATTTATTATTATTTTTTAAACGCAGTAAGATGAATTAGTTCGCCAGCATATAAAATATCAAGTTTTTAAAATTCTCTTTAACTTTTTCTTTTTTCACTCAGTTATTCTTTAAATTTCTTTAATTTCCTTTTTTAAAAAATAAAAATAATATAATAGAGAAACAAACTTTTTTTCAAATAAAAATAATGATATATATGCATATGAATATAAAGTTAAGATGGGTGGCAGTAAATACGGGCTTGTGATAGGAAAAACTGAAATTCACTGTTCTTTATATACATATATATATATATATATATATATTATTTATGAGAAATAACTTATTTGTAAATAAATAAATAAAAGGTTAATTTATGTGTCAAATTTGTTCATAACAAATAAAAACAATCACATTTGTTAAACTCATTTTGGAGATTCTTCACCGTATCACCATATTCACTTTAAAATTTCACTATGTCATATTTTATTCTCTTGAATTTTACTATTTTAAATTAAAAAAAATTTAGGTTTAATTTTACTGACACTTTCTAAGGTTTGGTCAAATATCAATTTTAAACATTTTTAAAAAAATAGAAAGTATCAATCACACATATTACAAACTTTTGTTTCGTTCTTCACTTACACTTCAACCATTACTTTTACCTTTTGACACAATTAAATATCGGTTGACTTTGTCAAAGCAACTATTTAACTTAAATAATTAGATAAAATGATTTTTATATCCCTAAATATTATGTAAATTTAAAAATTATATTATATATCTTTATTAAAGCATAGGGCAAACTCCACACCGTGGGTGCATGGTTGTTGATCCTCGCGCACAGCACCTTAGCGCTGCCCGCAGCCGACTTCAATTACATAAAGAATTAGACATTACGTTACTCATGAAATCCTCACTTCATTTTAACATGAAACAATGAAGCTAATTCGATTTCAGAAAGAAGCACTCAAGCTCCAGAAACATAGCTATAATGCAACCCAGATCCCACCCCGCCTCTGTAAAGTGCTCGGCTAGGCTTGGTTGAATCCTTCGAGCCATTGATCTCTATCGTTTACTTTGCACCGCGAAGCAGCGGATCAACTCCCTTTGCTTCCCTTCATCTCAACCATCCATCAAATTATTGTATTGCAACCGGGAAGCATTGAATGACAACCCATTAAATCATCTTCTTCAACAACGTTGCACAGATCCTTTGGATTCGGCCACAGATAGAACATCCTCCTCTTCTTGCTGAAATGCTTCCTACACTCCAGATCTAGACATAAACTAAAGCTAAAGTGACCCTCGGCGCGCACTAGTCCTCCATCCATGGTGGCTCCGGCCACCTTAATTCCAGTCGCTGGCGACTGCGGTAGGCTTGTGGGTGGTGACCTTGCTGCGACGGTGAGCACTTTCTGAGGGGTGTCAATGAGGGTGTAATGGCCATTCAAGTAACTTGGTATTTAGGAATAAATGGGATTGAAAAATTAGGGGTAAAGTTGTCTTTTCATGTTTTTAACGGAACTGTGACAAAAAAATAAAAATAGACCCAAGTGAATTTTTTAAAGACTTTTTATATATTTTTAATAAATTATAAATAAATTAATTCTCTTAAATATTAACATACAATAAGTTAAAATTTAACTAAAAAGTTAAAAAGAAAAAAAGTGATCATAATTTAAATATTATATATAAAGTATTTAAAAGTACAAATATATATAAAAATAATATTAGAATTGGGTTTGGGTTGGCTCGAGTTGCTAGCACTTCAACCTAAGTCCAACCCTAATTAAATTTGAGTTAAGATTTTTCAACCCAAATAGAACCCTAATCATAAAAATATTGCCCAAGCCCGTGAAAAATCGGGTTGGGCTTGGGTTGAATTCGGGTTACCCAACCCAAATTGCACCCCTAGTCCAAGCCTATTCCAAGACTTGCAGTCCTACTTCTCCGAGAAATTATTACGAAGTACATGATTTTGAGTAAATCACTAATTGACACTAAATAAGTATGTAAGTTTTATTTCACTTTTTTATTTTTATTTTTTATTTATATGTAAGTTAATGATTAATCGAGACGAATGATCTTGGGACCTTGTAATAATTTCTCTACTTCTCTTTCCTTGAAAACCAATGAAAATTCACTAGCACATTTGGGTGCACATGTATATGAGCTATATATGCTTTAAAATCATAAAAATCTTCTCCAGAATCTCCACATCAATTAACGTGTTATATATCACTTGTAGAATGTATGTATTAACCAACAGGCCTGTGGCCTAGCGGTACCAGACTCTTCCTTCCTAAAAGGAGGTCAGGAGTTCGAACCTCAGTGGAGGCAGTGTGTATGAGTCCCAACTAAGAAAAAAAAAAAAAATGTATGTATTAGTACCACAAGCTGACTTAAGATACTAATCATTTGTGTCTCATTCATTCTCTACTTTGGCGGGGCATAACACAACTAACCCTGTCTAGAAGGGATGGGTTACAGAGTTCAATAGCCGGACACATTCGACTAAATTTACGTTAATATATCATGATAACATCATCTCTTACTCACATAAAACAATAAGATGCATTAAACCATTTGTTGTTGATAAACTGAATTTGCAATTAAAGTTGGAGAACTATGCAAGAAATTAATTGAAGAATATGAATCAAGTAATTACAAATTGTTTACTATTTACTTGTTAGCAACTTTATAACTATGCAATCTTTATCATATTTTATTATTTTGCAGTCATAACTAAGGTTGAGGAATTTTTGAGTTCAAGTTTGGATCTTAAAATTTCAAAGCTTCAAATTTTAAACCCTAAGTAAATTTAGTGCACACCCACCATTATGAGTAAGTAGCATGACAGGGGAGCAAAATTCTTTCTGTAAATTTGGAAGAAAAATCACCATTAGAATCAATCATATATAATATAAGTTCAAATATATATCTACATACACACACACAAACTCAGAGAGATAGGAAACCATAAAATTAACCTTTCAAGGAAGAAAGCAAATTGAGCAAAGGCAAGTGTGGCGGATACGGCCTTGTCGATAAGTGACAAACACAAAAGGTTTTGCTCCTTAATTCACTGCTGCTATAATGACAGACTAAGCAGACCACTGGAACTCTCTCTGCCCAATATTTTACACTACATAATACTCTAGAAGTCTCTTACTTGAAGAATGACAACAAACACATATAAATCTGAACAACACTGAATTGCCCAATATTGTGTTCTTCAGCAGGTTAAGATAGGAGTTATGTATGTTATTGAATAAGAGACACTTAGATTGGTCTTACGATGTGCAATAAAATGCAATGTATCTTACAACAATCTTGGTGTCATCCTCACCACACAAGATAAATAGGACAAAGGAATACAACACAAACGATAAAATTGAAAATTTGAAGTGAAAAAAGTAACACAAGAACATAAAAAATTTAAAGATGCAAAAATGCTCAGGAGGTTAAACATCCAATATCAAGCAGTTGTCCCAGTGTAATCATGTGGAATGGATTTTGCAGAGTTGGCCTTCGTTTCGATAGCTCTGTGGAGACTTCTCTCATTGTTGGCCGAGATTGGGGACTTGTATGCAAGCATGCAAAAGCTAGCTTGGTGATGAAGACTAACTCCTCTGCCATTTGTGCTGTTGGAGGTGGAAGACGTTGATCCAACACATCCTTCAAGAGTATATCTCGGACAACCAATGTCGATGACGATAATGATGATGATGATACAGAGGAGATGAGCTCACCTGGATGCTTTCCCATGATCACTTCTACTACCAACACTCCAAAGCTAAAAACATCACATTTCTCATTCACTTCCATTGTATAAGCAAGTTCTGCAAAGCAATGAATAAAGGACAAAAAAAGTAAAGAGAAATCTAACAATATAATTTTTTTTCTAACAATCATTGTTTAACATAACTATAGAACACAAAAAGGCAAGGATCAAGAGGTACAAAAAATTAAATATTGTCGCTATTTAGGCTAAATTATCTTTATAATTGAGAAATTGGAGATGATGTCAATCATTTATCAAAGTAGGATGGGCCAAATGAAGAAGTGCATCTAGTATTTTGTGTAATTAGTGTATTCCATTAAGATTGAAAGAGGTGTTTTATAGAACAAAAATTGGACCAAAATCATTTAAAATAATGTAATAAGCAAAACTACCTGGAGCAGCATACCCAAAGGTCCCCGCGAATGAAGTCCAATTGGAAGAGTTAGGATTTAGTAGCCTAGCACTGCCAAAGTCAGAGATGTGAGCCACATATTCAAAATCTGACAAAACATTCTTGCTTGATATGTCCCGATGAACTATAGGAGGCAAACAATCATGATGCATGTAACACAAAGCATCTGCCACATCTTTTACCACATTCACTCTCTTAATCCATCCACACTCCAAGGCTTGTTGGTCACTGCTCAAGATCTTCTGCAAACTTCCCCCTTCCAAGAACTCGTAAACCAAAAACGAGTGTCGTGGGTGAGAACAAAAACCATAAAGCCTCACAATATTCCGGTGACGTATTTCTGTTAATGTTCGGATTTCACTTATAAAACCATTTTGATCAGTAGCCCATCCACCATCATCTTCTGGGGCATGAAGTTTCTTCACAGCAACAACTTGACCACTCAGCAACTGAGCTTTATAAACACTTGCCGATCCTCCTACCCCAATGCAATGATCAGAGCTGAAGTCCTCTGTTGCTTCAATAATGTTTTCATACACCAGTTTTCCATCATAGCTCCATATTGCAAATAAATTCTCATTGTTTTCTCTTCTTGGCTCATT